>PVKN010028315.1:0-13275 GCA_004027915.1 Capromys pilorides
AATCCAGCTCTTAGGGCTGGGACAGCAGCTGTGTCCTTGGCGGAGCCACCAAGAGGAGTTACAGTTACAAATCAAAGGCCTGGTCAAGCCTTTCTCTGCCTTTTAAGTTCATAAATATTGTCAATTTCCACTTTTCATCTCAGGAGGAATTTATGATTTGCTGAGCTCGTTGCTGTAGAACAAACAATATAAATCCCGCTCTAAATTATGGCTTGTTCTCAGCGAGGCCTGGGTAAGTGAGATTGCTGTTTCCAATAACCAAGGCTCTTGGTAAATCATTGTGGGCCTTGGATTTATTGGGAAAGCTGGCACGAAGCAGAGTGGACTTTGGATGTTTGAGGAGGATGAGCATCCATGTCTGGGGAGAGGAGTGTTAACTCTTCTTCTCCTGGGGAACTTCAGCTTCTGTTCCTGCCACCTGGCCAGTCTCCTTGGGCATGGAGCAATGTGGAGCTTTGGGCTACAGAATCTGGTGTCTCCCATGGTCATAACGTTGCCTCTTCTTGGACCTACTATACCCACCTGGGCTGGGCACCCTGGAAATAAGGGGACTTGGGGTTGGCCTGGGTATCAGTCTGTTTTCTATTGCTGTAATAAAATTGCCAAGGCTGGATACTTTAGAAAGAAAAGAGGTTTTCCTTGCTCACAGTTCTGAAATTCCAAGAGTGAGGCATCAGCATCTGCTTAGCTCCTGTGGTGAGGGCCTCATGGTAGATGGCATTACAACAGTGGAGTAGATGAAAATGAGATTCCATGGGGAGAAAGGAAGCCAGAAACCAAGTACAGGCTCATCTTTCTCTTTTTATAACAACTCACTCTAGTGGGAACTAACTCATTCCTTAAGGACATGAGCCCAGGGACCTAATTACTTTCCTGCAGGCCTCTCCTAATAGAGGTTCCTTTTCCTCCCCATGTTTCCACACTGAGGACCAAGCTTCTGATGCATGAAAGATCTTCAGGGGAACAAGCCATGTTCAAACCCTGTCAGCCTGATCTTCTGGTCTGATCATACCTTGAGATAGGGTCGCTGGTACCAGCAAGACACCTGTTGTTTTTGATAGGTTTTCCAAGGTGTCACAGCAGAGAAACAAGCAGAAGGAAAAATGGAAAGGGGCTTTATTTTCTTCTTGGAGGACACAGAGAGAATTTGGGGAAGAGAAAGAATTCTCTGAATTGGAACAAAGGGAGGCTGAGGCTTTTATGGCCTTTTGCCAGGGGTGGGGTTTGAGGAGGATGTTTAGATCTAACTGAGGAGCTGATTGGGGCCTTCCCTGAGGTGGTGGGACAGGTGAAAGGAAATTGCACCCTGGGCCGAGTTGGAGAAGAAGCGGGAGGTGGTCTTTGGGAAGATAAGCTGTTGTTTTAAGGGCTTCAGCCATATTAGATGACCACTGTAATGATTCAGCAATTCATACTAGGGCCAGAATCCATCAGTTTTGCCATCTTCCTGGGACTGGATGTCCTTGTAGGCTCCCTCTGGGCCATCAGCCAGAGCCTTTAGACTGGGAGAACAGAGGCTAGTGTGAGGAGACTGCCTTCTTCTCAGATCTGTGGGTCAGTGCTGTGGCTGGAATAGTGTCTGACCTCACAGGGATGCTTGGCTCCCACAAATCCCTGGCTCAAGGCTCCTGTGTGAAATACATTGTCTTGGCTGCAAGTGATTTTTGAACAGTTATAGTAAGGAGCTCTTGGCTGGGTGGCTTTGCTATGTGCCATACCCTGTCAGTCCAATGAGCAAATAAGGAACATTTTTGAAAGCATTCTTAACTATGAAGGAGCACACTGATTCCTATGTCCATGGAGGCTTGAGCTAGAGGGAGTCAGGCTAGACCAAGAATTCATCACTGTCATCAAGTTGTACCGAAGAATGGTTCTCATCTGCCTGGAATGCTTTGAGCCTGGGCTGCAGGGATAAATGGGTGTAAATAATGTAGCTTGCCACTGCCTGAGGGGCTAGGGGGTGGCTCTGGAGCCTGGGGTGGTTGAGATAGGAGAGAAGGTGCATATCGCTCAAGATGAGCCTGAGGGTTCTACTGGTTTACTTGTGTAGAGATGGTAGGGGGAGCTTAGCGCCCCAAGGACCCTCCTAGAAATTGCTTGGAGTAGTTTGATGGAGGGAACCTTCTAGGAGCTTGCTTCCTCACGCCCTCCTGGGAATTCTGGGTTCCAGAACTGGCAAATGCTGTGTAATGCTTAAATGGGAAAGTCACAAAGCTTTGGCTCAGCCTGTTCTTATTTGTATCTTGATAATTGCATGGCCAGGGGCATCAAAAACAATGTCAGTTGAGGTCATCAAGTCACTTTCTGGCCCAACATCCAGATGGCACAACCAAATGAGAGAGTGGCCTGCTTCCGTGACCTCTAAAGATGTCCCTTGACTCTGAAAGTGAGTGCTAAGTGGACTCATCAGCCAAAACCATCTCTTCTAGTTCCTTGCTTTTCCTGAGAGTGGGTGGGGCTGAGAGATATGTAGGCTGACGGAGCAGATGAGGATTTCCGCTACTGTCCTTTGGCAGAGGAGGGCGGAGAGAGAACAGATGGAGCTGCCTTGGGGTCTCTCCTCGCTTCTGACTCTGTCACATTCTTTCTACTCATCATCAAGAACGTCTGATTTCATGGGCCGGCGAGATGGTTCAGTGGTCTAAAGCGCCTGCTTAGGAGGGCTCAGGCGACTGCGGGGACTGCAGTTCGATCCCCGGCACCACATGCTGCGCCAGCGCCACCACCAGGGCAGGCTGAGCCAGCCACAAAATGAATAAATAAAGAAACAAACAAAACACAACAAGCAAACAAATAAATAAATAAATAAATATTAAAAAAAAAAAAAAAAGAACGTCTGATTTCAGGGACATTATTCTGGGGATTAACTAAGTTTCTGATCAGACCGGTTGGCCCTGTCTTTGGGCTCTGTCCCTCCGAGTGGCTGGTGGCTCAGCCTCTGCCAGCTGACCTTCACATCCAGGTTTCTCAGAGCCAAAGGAGCTCTCTTAATTTAGCCCAGCCCTGGCCTGTGCTGGAGACGGCAGATAAGCTTGGAATGGGGGTGGCTTCAGCTCTTCGTCCACTGTTTTGCGCTCTGACTTTAAACTAATTACCTGTGTAAATCATATGGCCAAGGTCAGGCTGTCCATGGAAGCAGAAACTCATCATGGTGCTTCTCCATTGTCCAGACTGCTTCGCATGTCCTGTCGCCTATTTGTGCCTGCATATAGACACATTTCTCTAATTGAAATGATAGTGTGAATACATTTTGATTTTGCTTCCTTAAAACTATCCACTTTCCCATGCTGTTATGTATTCTTAGTTAATTTAAAACTACAAAGTCTATTTCAGCACCGTAAAAGACATAGTTATTAATGAGAAAAAGGAAAATATGAAGTATTTGAAAAGAAAAAAAAAACCTTACGTAAAGTGAGCCCCCCCAAATACACACTGCTAAGAGAAATCATTATTATCATTTGGCATTCTTCATGGTAGACTTCTTGTGCATATTTGTACACATAGTTGTGATCATAAATTTGACTTTTCATCCTGCTTTAAAGAAATCAGAGAATGAACATTTACATAGGATTACACTTTTTTTTTTTTTCATCTTATGTATTTGTTACAGGGTCTCACTATGCAGATTGGACTTGTGGTGATCCTCTTGTTTTCAGCCTCTCCCGCGCTGGGGTTACAGGCATGTGCTGCCACCCCCAGACTCAGTTCCTGGTGCAGTGTGCCCCGGGGGCTGGGGCTGGCCTGGTTCCTGCACTTGCCAAAGCAGGTGCTTAGTCTGCCAAGCTATCTTGCTGGCCAAGGATCACACTTGAGGCTGTCTGCATGCCTCTGTGCATGTAGATCACTCCCTGCCCTTCCCTGAGAGGAGCATACACGCTCCTGGCAGCCATCGAGGCTGTGGTGTCTTGTAGCTCACTGGGTGTTGTGCTCATTATGGGGAGGGCGATTGGATTCCAGTTTTTTTATTGTCACTGTCCACGCTGTCATTTTGTTTGGTCATTTGTTTTGAGACAGAGTCTCACTATATAATTCAGGCTGACCTTAAACTCACCATGGGTAGCCCGTGTTGGCCTTAAATTTGCAGTGATCCTCCTGTCTCTGTCTCCTGAGGACTGGACTTACAGGTGTGTGCCACCATATCTGGCTTTGCGATTTCTTAAGAGCTCTTCGCGGGCTTCTTGTGAGCCTGAGGATAGCCCAGTGGCCACGGAGCTTAGCTGGATGGGACCCCTAGACCTCAGTGCCACTGTAGAAAGTTGAACCTGGCCAGGAAGACAGAGACTGTGGCCTACCAGCCGGTGACCACTGCTCCCTATTGCATGGTTTTTCAAATCTCTTCATTGCAAGGTCAGTCTTGGCTTCCTCTTAAGGCAGAAGAGACTATGAAAACTCAGGCTAGGCTAACAAAACACTGGTGCTAAACTTTTAAAAGTTAAGTTCTGGCTTTTTAACTGGTCTTTCTACCATGAAGCATGCTGAAATTTCAGAGAATTTTAGGATAATAATCATAATCATAACAAAAATAGCTGCTATTTCTATTGTAATGACGTATTCTAGGCATGATCTTAAGCACTATGCCAATCGTTTAATCATCACAGCCAACCTGTTAGAAGGTTCTAGGATCATCCTCATTTTAGAAATGAAAAAAACCGAGGCATAGAGACAATAACTAGCTTGCTCAGTGTAACATAGTAAAATGTGGAAGAATCAAGTTCAAATTGATGCGTTCTGCATACAGAGCGTGTACTGTTGATCACTATGCTTTATGGCCTCTTACTAAACCTGAGCATGACCTAAAAGTTGAACCTTCACTTTAGGATCAGTTGGAGAAAGACAGGCCAGCTGCATGGGTTTAGTGCACTGGGCTTTAGAAACCAACTTAGGAAAACTTGTTTGGTTCTGGTATCCTGTGTTCCACAAGCAGTTATCAAGCACCATTGTGAACCGGATGTCTCGGGATTAAGGTCTGCTGGATGTGCATTATTCTCTCTCTCTCTGTCTCTCTCTCTCTCTGGTACAGGGTCTTGCTACGCAGCCCAGACTCATAGTGATCTTCCTATCTCTACTTGCCTGACACTGGGTTTACAGATGTGTGCCACCATGCCCAGTTATAGGGCAGGCACTTCCAGGGCTGGCATAGTGTGCCCAGGATTCTGGGGCAGACACAGGATGTACCAGGAGTGGAACTTGGGTCCTTGTACTTGCCAGGCAGGTGATTAGACCACTGAACTATCTCCTCAGCCCCAAGGCTGTGCATTTTCAAGAACTCCCCAAGTTTACTTCCTTCCAGTTCTGAGCAGGAGTCATATTGGGTATTGTCAGAGGTGATCCAGGAAAGATAAATCCTCTGTTTTCAAATGTAAATTCCTCTAGAATGTTGATGTTGATGATGATGATGATGATGATGATGATGATGATGATGTGTGTGTGTGTGTGTAGAACAAACAGAAGCACCTGGTAATAATACAGGTGATGTAGACAAGAAATCTAGACTTACATAATTACATCTTTACGAAGACACTCTCAGACCACTTTTCGCTGAGTGCAGTGTTTCAGAACCAAATATCTCTTTCACGTCCTTGGACAAAGTAAAGACTCTTCATTGCCTCGTGGATGAAGCTTTTGCAAGCAGCGGAGATATACATGTATACTTTCTCTTCTATATCTTCACAGGCCTCAGAAAGAGCAAGACAAGCAGGAATTAGCTCCTAGCTAGATCTGTGGCCACAGGAGAAACCTAGAGCTGTGACATCACACTGTGGCCTGGGAGAGGTGGGAATGTCTAGAGGGAGCGCCCGAGGCTGGTCCAACCTGTGCCCTGCAGAAACTATTCTGGCCCTGAGAAGTAGGCTCCTGCAGCCCAGGTGCTCTGGTTAAACACTCCCTGTAAAACTCACACTGAGCTGAAAAGCCATGGGGACAGGAAAAGGTGATCCTCTTAATCACTGGAGGGAGTTAGATCAGAGGGTGCTGCTTCTCAGTAGGTCAACGTTACTGAAGGAAGTGGGTAATTGTGGGCCGGGTTCCTGGTGAGAAGAATGACTTGGGCTAGTACGTGTCTATCGCATATTCATTCACCTTTCTGTCTTCCATGCTGATGTCATGTTCTCCAGCCTTGCAGTGCTTAGAACCCTGAGCCAGATAAACTTACCTTGTTTATAAACTTTCCAGACTGTGGTTTGTCTGTTATGGCAGCACAAATTGGACTCAGACACCATGATGCACTTGCTGGGCTGCTTTGGTGACAGGGTTTGGGCCTCCTACTCTCTGCTCCTGACAGGTGCGGGCGAGTCCTACAGCCACATCCCTGACAGAGGCCTCCGGCTCCTTGGCCCACCTCCCACTCAATTGTACCACAGCTGCTGTGGTTGCAAAAAAGGCCTGGGCATGCTGGGGCCTCTGCAGCTCGCCACACAGGTGCTGTGGAGATAAAAGGAGAGCCCTCGCGCCTCGGGAGTTTACCAAGTTAGCACAGCTTTTTCAGAAAGTGGCGGCTTTCCTCACCTTTGTGAGGAATGCAGGTCTCCAAGTTTAACAGTTTGAGAGGCCAGAAATGTAACCCAAGAGACTGGGAAGCTTTTGTCTTTCTTGTTCTCTGTGTGATTTCACCATCAGCAGTTTCCCTCTGTAGCAAACACTCGTGCTGGTGCTCTGTTAAGACACAAGCTAGGAGGTGCTCGCTCTCAGTGCTTCACCCATGGGTGGGGCTAGGCAGCTGGGTGAGCCGAGCTCTTGGGGGTAGATGCAGGTCTGGCAGAGCTGGGCAGCTAGAGGGCACTGGCCAGTTAAGAAAAATAAATAAATAAATAAATAAATAAATAAATAAATAAATAAATAAAAAAGGGTTTGAGCTGGGCATAGTGGCCCAGGCCATTGATCCTAGTTTCTTGGGAGGCTGAGCAAGGAAAAGTTCAAATTAAAGCCCAAACTGGGGGGTCTTAGCAAGAGTCTCATAATTTGAAAGGGGTGTGGGGAGGCAGCTCAGAGCAAGAGCACTGCTGCAAGGAAAAGAGGAGAGACAGATAGATGGGAAGCCCCCTTTCACCATAAACCTCCTGTAAGGTGAATTGGGGCATAGGCAGGACAAAGCTTACGACTCTCGGTGTCTGTTTGATCCAGACCTTGTACTGCCTGGGTTTGTAAGCAAGGGGACATCAGGCTTAGGCAGTGACATTACATATAAACTGTTAAGGGACAGTCATGCCTTCTCAGCCTGATAGTCCTCTTATGCTTCCAACTCCACCCCATGCCAACTGGTTACTTCCATCCAGATAGGGTGACCAACTGTTTTGGGTCCCTGGGACAGAGATTGTCACTGCTGGAATGCAGGGAGCCCTTAGGAGAACAAGTCAAGTTTGTCACCTTGGTTCTAGACCTTGGGCTATAGTTATAGGACAATAGAGCTTCCCAACTTGGTCCAGGTTCATGTCCAAGGTGTCTGTTTATTTCTCATCGAAGCCCTCCTGGGCAGGGGGCAGGTAAAGGACCGTGTTTAGTTCCCAACTCCTAGCCCATGATGTAAAGCTGGCAAGTGCAGAAAGAAACAACAACCTGTTGTGGTGGCATCCTATGGGTTATTCCACAAATTCAAGCTTTGCGGAGAGGGGACTTCTGAATTCTAAGCCCAACTTCTTTTTTGGTACTGGGGATTGTATCCCTGAACCCAGAGCCTTTCAATGGAGTCACATCCCCGCCTGCTAAATTTTGAGACATGGTTTCACTAAGTTGCTATGTTACCCAGGCTGGGCTCAAACCTATGATCCTCCTGCCTCAGCTTCCCATGTGTCACTTATACCTGGTCTTAATCCCAACTCTGTTGAATTTTGTGTGACCATGGTTCAGTGCTTCAGTGTCCCCTAAAACTATGAATATATTTTTATATGCACATATGCATCTACCCATTGATCTTGAGCTGTCTGTCTGTCTGTCTGTCTATCATCGTTCATCTATGCCCTTTTGTTCCAAATCCTGTGGCAGCTTTGAGAATTACAGACAATATGCCAGACCCATGGAGATAAATGGAGCTTTCTTGGGAACCAGTCCCTTTGCCTCAAACACCCTGTGTCCATAGCGTTTCCAAGTGGCCCCACTGTGCCCTGGAGGAATTAAATGAGCTCCCCAAAGGGCTTCTTCCCCACGCAGGCTTGTGGGCCCCTGCACTTAGCTGACAGCATCATGGTCTCTGACATCTCCATCTCTTGCAGATCACCTCTGCCTCCTCCAGGCCTTTGCGGGGCGGGTACGCTTCCTGAGTGGCCGCGCGATGCTGGACATCACAGGACGCCTGCCGGGTGAGCTCCCCATCCCCACCAGCTCTGTCCTTCTCTCCTGCCATGTGCTTTCCTAGACCTGAAACAATCCCCTCAGATCACTGAAAAGTTTTGGTGGTTTGCTCTTTGCAACCATCTCCCCCTTCCTAGACCAACAGTCTTTCTTTTGACCAAAGGAGGCAGGAAGGCAGATAAGCAAAGAGTTCCTAAGAGGACTGGCAAGATAGCTCAGTGGACTAAGTGCCTGCTTAGGCAAGCATAGGGACCAGAGTTCTATCCCTGTTTCTCCCTGCCCCTGCCCCCTGGGTGCCCCAGAGCCTGAGACTGAGTCCAGGCATGGTGGCACATACCTGCAATCCCAGTGCTAGGGAGGCTGAAAACAGGAGGGTTACTATGAATCCGAGCTATGTAGTGAGACCCTGTGGGAAAAACAAAGAAACACCCATGATGCATTGCTTCCTCTTTTTGGAGAGGGCTTTCTCTAGTCCATCGCATGGCTCTACGTGACTCAGGGAAACTATCTAGACATACTGCCTACTGAGTGCACAGCTTGGCTGGCACACAGCACCACCATGAGAATTAGAAGCTGCCCCTCCTCTGGCCTGGCAAACAGGACGTAGGCTGGGTTTTGACTCTACTTGGCCCTTGGCTGAGCGCTGGCCTTGGCCTGGGTCTCTCCGTAGCAGACCTGAGGAGAAAGCTCGTTCTTATTAATCTGATTTCTCCTGGAGTCTGCAGGAGTCTCTAGTATTTTCATCCTAGGGTCAGTGGCAGCGTAGAAAAGGCCCGGGCTTTGGAGGCCGTGGGCCCATCTACCATCTACCCATGCTGACTTTGGGCTGAGTTTTATCATCTTTCTTGCTTGGCAAACTCTCCTCCCAGTCTTGGGAAGACTCCATCTCTGGAGTAGGCAAGAGGACTCAGGTTCCCCCTGGGACTCCAAAGATCCCCCGAAAAGCAGATGGATCGTGCCAGGCCCTTGCTTAAACTCCAGGGGCTTCTCAGCTGGCTTCATGCCTTTGGTTACTTAAACCTCAAAACAGCCCTGGAAGAAGCATGCCACTTCTATGAGTGTCTTTGTGAGAGACAAAGAAAGTGGGGCTCAGAAAAGTTAAATGCCCATGATCCCCAGCGAGTCACCTAGGATTTGTTCCAGGAGGTTGGCTGCTATGATGCTAGGGGAGTCCTGGAGTGAGAACGGGGCCATCGTACTGAGATCACTCAAGAGGCCAGGCAAGGAACACATTTTTTTGGTGCTCCAAATCTGTGTTCTCTCAGGGAAACCCTTACTTGTCCTTGTCAAGGTGATTTAGGGCCCCTTGGTGGGGCAATAGGCTCTTTAGATTTTTCACTTACTGTAATTTTTTTCTGTTTCTTTAAATTCTTTTTTTCTGTATTTCTAAAGAGATCTGAAAAGCAAGAGTTTCTCTAGAGTTTGGCTACCTCAGTGTCAGCTAGGAACAGAGGAGAAAATTTGCTTTGACACTAAGTGTGGACCGATAATAGCACAACTTAATAGAAGTAAATTTTTTTGCTAATTACTCCAGCTGCCCTTTTAGCTTCACTTTAATGGGGTTCACTCCCTCATGATGGCTCCCAGAAGGGCCTCTGTGCTTTTGCCAACTTGAGAGATTGACTGAACCAGCCAAGGGACTTCCACTTGCCTGAACCTGGGACAGTGGGTCGGAGGCAGCCGAGTCCTGTCAGCTGGGAGGATGGGAGCAGAGGGGGAGGTGGGAGCTGTGGAGCAGTGCTGGGCAGGGCTGCTCCTCTCCCAAGGGTGGAGCTGTCTGGGGGCTGGAGTAGAGCAGCTCACTGCTGGATGGGAGCCGGAAGGACAAGACGGGGAAGGAGGCTGTGTTAGGTGCAAGTGAGCCTTCTCAGTGTTGGGGACTTTCCCTTCTCTTCCTGCCTCCATTTTTACTGTGTTAAAATGCATATAACCTAAGATTTACCATTGGAACCATTGTGAAGCATGCAGCCCAGTGGTATTGAGCACATTCACCACATTGTACAGCTGTCACCACTGCCCACTACTTTTCACCTTGTAGAACTGAGATTCTGTCACCATTAAACAATAATTGTCCACCCCCACCCCTCAGCACCTGCCGCCCCCATTTTCCCCTCAGCCGACTATGCTCGATACCTCAAAGAGGTGCAGGCCACAGTAGTCCTCACGTGACTGGTTTGTTTCCCTTGATATCCCTGAGCTTCCTTCATGCTGCAGCTCATGTCAGCATTTCCTTCTTTTTAAAGCTGAATGATATTTCATCAAATGTGTGGGCCTCATTTTATTTATTCATGTATACAAAGCCGGACCCTTGGGTTGCTCCCTCCTTTGGGCTCTTGTGAATGCCACTACTACGAATGTGGGGGCACACATGTCTCTTCCTGGTCGCGCCTTCTTTCTGCAGGTGGGCCTTCCTGGCCAGTTGTTTGGTGTAGGTAGTTGATCAGGGTTGTTTGGTTCCTTTCTGTCTCCTCTTGGTGCTCCTTTTCTTAAGCCGCTCCCTGCTCCCCATCTTGGGGCTGGTGACACTTGTCTGCCTTTCTGGTTACTGTGTTTTTCCTAGGTAGCCTGTATCAATCATGGACAGCACAACACTCATCCCCTTCTAGGCGGTGTGTCTCTTTCTGTCAATTTATAATGCTGTTCCAAGCCTTTCTGCCCCAGAGCTTTCCCGGCTATTGGACGTTACAGTGGTTGGGTTGACACAGAGGGTACAGACCTGTCTTCCCTCTGATCACCTTGCTTTCCAAGAGTTCTGTGGTCCCTGGGGGTCCCCATGAGAGCTCCAAAGAATGAGGTGAATGAAACCTGGTGATGGCCTAACAACATTCTCATCATGGAAAGTACCACCGAGAGTGTCAGGCTGAATGTAGGGCACCCAGGGCATCTTGTCTGGTTTCCCATGGTCCCACACTGACTCTGAAAGCAAAGGAACCCCTTGGGCTCTTGGGTGCCTCAATAAAATAGGGCAGAGCTCCAGCCTGGACTCTGAGATGTAGAAATCCTAGAAGTTGGGGTGCAGCTGTGGGTGGAGGCTTTGGAGTGAAAGTAGACTTGGCCTCTGTCCTTAGCACTGCCCTTATGGAAGCTTTTTGGTGAGTTTTGCTTTACTTTCCTGTTAAATGGGTGTGTCCTTTTCAGAGGTACCATGAGCATGAAGGGAAACCACACCTTTAATCTCTGAGCCCAGACTCCAGCAGTGTGGCCCAGTTTGTGTCACCTCCCAATTTCTTGGCCCCGTGAATCAACAGTGTTCTCACTGTGGCTTGCCTTCACCAGCACTTGCCTTTGGCAGGACATCAGAAAAACAGGCACTGATATACTTAGGGTGACTTGGGCACAGTCCCCCTGGTGACCTGGGACAGCCGCTTCCTCTGGTTGGCTATTGGGTGTTCTTAGGCTTATGGAGTTTGGGGCTTTGGACAATCATATGTAGGGGTCCATCACTAGCCTAGAGGCCTGTGCAGAGCTGGGAAGTTTACAGACGCATTTGTGGCCCATGCTGCTGGTCTTATTGTGAGGTTTGGCATCCGGATGCTGGAGAGGCCGTTTTTGGTCTTGTCCCCTGCTAGCTGTCTGAGGTGCAGATGGCTTCACCTGAGGGCCTTTACTGCTCTTCTTGTACAGTTTTTCTCTGTATTTGCCTGGGCTTTCTTAGGTGGCCAATATTATATTAATATTATCCAATATTAGTATTTGTCACCCACCTTCCTATGGCTCCTAGACAGCATAGGCAGGATTGTAGTTTGGGTATCTGCTTCTTTTCTCTCCTCTACGTTGCAGGGATCCATCATGACTGAAATGGTTCTCATGTGCTTTTATCTTTGCATGGTCCCCTTTCCAACAAAACAATTGAATTTCTTTGGTCCAGACATAAATATAAACCAGGCTGGTTGTATGCATATTTTTTCTTTTGATATTAAAAAAAATTCAAGATTTAATAGGCTGCTAAATGTATTACAACGCTTGAGTCCTGTGCTGGGTTTTGGGGGTCAGCATCGGTGCCTCAAGGGAGGGGGGAGAGAGAGTGGCTGGCTGGCTCCAGTGATCCTCTGTCTTTTCTTCCTGACAGTGCTGGTGGCCTCTGTGTACCCTCGCAAACCTCAGGCTGTGGAGCGCCACGTCCTCCCTGTCCTCTGGTACTTCCTGAACAACATGATCGGGAGTGGCGTCCTGCCAGGGCGTGGTGGGAACGTCCGCACGGTGGTGAGCCAGCTGTCCAGGGCCCTCCAGCGGCAAATGGGTACCCGGCTGCAGGACTTTGCTGCTGGCCAGCCAAAGCAAGTGCTCAAAATGCTCCAGGAACTCTTAAACACAGAGTCCCCAGGAGGCAGCCGCAAGGTCACGAACCGAGGGATGGCACCTGACAGCCGGAAGGCTGCCAGCACATGTTCTGTTCAGCCGGATTCAAGAAGGGGCCCGAAATAGGCAATTGTTATTTTTATCTTATTTTATTTTTACAATGAAACAATATTTCTTCCTTAGAGTTCTGGAAGTATGTAGTCTATTTTGAAGTAGAAATAAAATAATTACTTATTTTTCTAAGGTTTTTCTTACCTTGCATTTTTGTAACCTCAGGGAATTTTCTAGAAGATAGGATTGGGAAGCAAACAAAATAAAACATGACAGCAATAAAACTAGTTTCAGATGAGAGTGAGAGGAACACGTTATGGAATCGATGTCCTAACTGAAGTCAGGTGATAGTGGGCTGGGGCTCCACTGGCGGGGCTTGCTGGAAAATCCCCTGGTATGAGGTTCGTCCTCAGGTCCTTGGCCATCTGGACCAAAGACAGATATGAAAGTCTTTGCGAGTCTTGCTTTACTTCCCTGTAAAATGGGTGTGTCTTTCTTTCACACAAAAAGATGTGTGAAAGCACAGCACAGCCCATGTGCTGTGGTCCGCTCGGGTAGAGTTCCCGTCTGTGGGCAGTGTGGACAAGACCCCCGAAGCCCAGAGACCTCGGTGGTTGCCCGAATTCAGTCCCTTTGCTACCA
>PVKN010028316.1:0-13291 GCA_004027915.1 Capromys pilorides
CATCTCTGTCTCTTTCTCTCTCATCATGTTCTTCATTACAAATCTCAAGAGTTTTATATACAGTTGCCAGAAATCTTCTTTTTGACAAATTGCACAGGAGGCTTTTTGAGATTGTATGATACAGCTGATTGAATTCAGGCCAAATTCTGTGTACTTGTTTCAGCCAGAACAAAAATGAAGAGGCAGGGCTCCTCAAAAATGTATCTGTTGATTTTATCCCAACCTTCCAAATTCATCTGTCTTTACCAACAAACAATTGGATTCTTCTTAAATTAAATGCCAGGTAAACAAACAATGCAAATAAAACCATTTTGTTTGCTGAGAAGTAATTGAAAATCTGTAACTGATTACAAATTGGCAGGCCCTGCGCCTGGGACTAGCTGCAGGACTCCGCCGATGCATTGTTTACAGCTGGGTTCAGAACTGGTTTCCTCACGCCAGCCATCCACAAGTTATTCATCAGTGCTGTGCCAAGTTCTATACCTCACCTTCAAAAAATTGTAATAAACATTTAATTTTCAATGTGTGCTTCATAAACAAAGCTGTTAAAGAACTAGAGGAGGTGTAATGGGTTAGAGCGCACAAAGCCTATTCTTCGGTTGTGCGAATTGACTTTTCCTTTAAATGCGTTGTTCTTCCTCAACTACTCAGGAAGCCTGCAACTTTGTTGAAATTTATGTTATGTCAGTCTAATCATGAAGTCCCCTCTGGCACTCCAAGTTCCCTTCTTAGTTGTAGTTCTGGACACAGGCAACATATTCATGGACCACAGAGAAATAGGGACCAACAAATTTAATTTGAGATTAATACAAGTATGTAAAGTAGAATTTACAGATGCCTTACCTGGAATAGACAAGTTTAAACTATGCATGTGTGTATTTCGAAACTGTGTTTTTTCTCCTAGAATGTTATTTTTCTGACTCTCCACTTGTCTAGCTCTCTGTACCTTCGGTTTTGTATTACTCCTTAAAAAGGCTTTCCTCATTTACCTTTCCTATTAGCTTATACTTTGCTCATAGTCTTTATTTACTTGATTATTCTGAGATGTTCTTGGTTGTAAGCTATGCAGGAACAGACTCTGGTTACAGAGTCTCTGAAAGAAGGCCTGGTATGTGGTATGTGCTCAGTAGTCACTGGATAGGTAAGTGGGTGGATGGATGGGTGGATGGATGCATGGATGGATGGATGCATGCATGCATGGATGCATGGATAGATGGATGAATGGGTGAAAAGAGTGAAAGAAGAAATAAAATTACATTGATTTGTGCATGCAACGGAACAAAATTCAAAGTTTATGAAAATGCCTGTTTTTTTGTTTTTTGTTTGTTTGTTTGTTTGTTTGTTTTGTCTTTTTGAGACAGGGTCTCTGTATGCAGTTCAGTCTGGCCTTGAACTCCCTTTGTAGCCCAGGTTGGTCTTGAACTCTCAATGATCCTCCTGCCCCAGCCTTCCAAGTGCTGGGATTATAGGTGTGCACTACCACACCTGGCTAAAAAGTCATGATTTTAAAGTGGTTCTTTTGATAAGAAATCATAGCTTCAGGCTGGCAAGATGGTTCAGTGGTCTAAAGCGCCTGCTTAGGAAAGCTGAGGCAACCGCAGGGACCACAGTTCAATCCCCAGCACCATATGCTGCACCAGCCCCACCCCCAGGGCAGGCTGAGCCAGCCATTAAAAAAAAAAATCATAGCTTGTTCTAAATTGCAGAATAGAAGCTAGGTGCATGTAGAGATGACGGGAGCAGGACTGCAGCTCAGCTGCGCAGTGCCCGCCTGGCAGGAACGAGGATGGCTGCGAGCTGGCTTACTGGCGTCTCCCCCAGCCGGCTGAGTGGTGGGGAGTGCTGTGCAACAGCTTCCCTTCAACTTTCAGAGGAGTCCTGCAGAAGAAGTTAGACCTTCCTATGCGGCTCTAAAGGCTTAACTCAGGGCTCGTGGCCAAACAGTGCGACTTACCAAGGAGTTTTCTCACTGAATACCTGCCCACTGCCATGGAAAGGGGGCAGCATTGTGTCAATTCCATTGTGTTAATGGAAGTAGTTGTATGTGTTCAATACCTGCAAGAGCAATCGAAAGGGGGGCAGATGTACTGCAGTTCTCGATTGCTTGTCTGACCCTTCCCTTCCCGAAATTCAATGACTGCAGTAAACATGCAAGCAACCCATTAGTTCATAATTCTTTTAATAAAAGGGAAAAATTCCAAAGAGATGTGCATTATTCATTGAACCTATAAGAAAACAGATAACTTTTAAAAGTGGTTTAAATGAACTAATGAAAATAACCAAGCAAAATAATAAGGCTAAATGTTAAAAAGCCTTTTCCCATCATCTCTTCCTTGAGATGCAGTAATTTAGGTGCCTTATGGGCAAGGAATCTGCATTCCGAGAGAGTATCAGGGCCAGTAGGTGAGGTCTTAATCAAGCCCTGTGTTCTAAAGGCAAAGCCTCTATCTGTGAAACACAGTGGTATCTCAAAAATAAACAGGAGCACTCTGTCCATGACCATTAAGACCACTGAGATGCAGTGTTGTGGCCAATTGAAGCAGGCTGTGGCCTCTTTTCCTCTCCAGGCATACTTCTGGGATCAAAAATATTTATGTATCAGTGAATCACTAGGCTGAGTCGCCTTTCTTGCCGTTCTTTCTGCTTTCCTATTTACTCTTGGTTTGACACCTGAGCTGTAGACATGCACCTTCCAGCAGGTAGAGAGAGCAGAAGGTGGAAACACGCCCCCTGCAGGCAGCTGTACACACGGCTGCGTGGGTCCCGGGAGCCTGGCCGCGTGTAACCCGAGATGGGTGTTTTGTCTGGTTAATACAGAAGTTTGGGTTATTTACTGCGCCATAATCCAGTTCTTATCTTGTGAGGACACTGAATACTGAGAGTGGAGGGTGGAAAAGGAGTCAGAATCCCTCACCAGTTTCTAGTGCATCCTGTTTATTGTCCTATCAGGGAGGCTTCTGTGGAGCCCCAGTGGGCTGGGCGGGTGCTGCGCGCTCTCCACGTTCTCTGTCCCTGGGTGCCCCTTCACCTGGTAGAGCCCACTCATCTCCCTGGGCCCAGCTGCAGTGTCACCTTTTCTTTGAAGCTCTTTCAAGCCCTCGAGCAAAGCAGCCATTCTTTCCCTGGCGGCGCTTCCTCACTCTCCTGTGCCACGCTATCAGTTCATGTGCTAGATCAGCGATGGCGATCCTCTCAGAAGCCAAGTGCCAGACTGCAACCCAAAACCCACTGTTGAGTTGCAGAGCGCCGGCGCTGCAGTTAAACCTGAACACTGAGGTCTGAGGTTAGGAAAAACATCTCATACATTAACATCTTTTGTAAGAAAAACAACCACACATGCTATAGGTTGTCACCACTGTTCTCTAGTTTATTCCATACGGACAGGCCTGTCTTCTAAGGCTAGCAGATCTTTGAGGATAGGGCATGAATTTCTTTTTTCTCTTTATTTTCTGGGCACATAATAGGTCCTTCATGAATGCCTGGTGAATTGGAAAAGAAATGATTTGAGCATCTAAAATATTAAAGGAATTAACATTTTGTGCTTGGATGGGAATCAAGACGTGAAGTTCCATGTGAAACTAATCTCTTCTCCTTGCTATAACCTGATGAAATAGTGACAGTTTCTTCCTCTCATGAGCCACCTGGAGCCTAATGGTTATTTTCTTACAAGGTGGTTGTGTTTACAGTATGACAGCACTGTGTTTACCTTGGAAAGAGGGCTGTCCTTCATTAAGAAGCTTTCGGCTGAACTCGTGAGTCAAGTTATGGCATAGTGGGCAAAAAGCCAAGAGGAAAAGCCCCAGGGAAAGCCCTCACAGAGAAGAAACACGGCTCACCAGTCCAGGACCTTACCCAGAGGAAGGCTCCATTCAAGGCCTGCTCTTGCTCCAAGGGACCCCAGGCTCTCAAAGGCACATGCAGCCCTCACGGCCAGAGGCCCCTGAGCCGCGGGCAGAGGAGGCAGGTGGAATGCTGCCCAGCTCGCCCCTGCCTGCATTCCCGACACCTCCCTACCCCACAGTGACTGCTCATCAACACTCCCCTTCTGCCACCTTGTCACACTTGTCTGGGGACTCTGCAGATGTGTGTGTGGAGAGCCTGTCCCCAGCCCATTTTTCTCAGGACAAGCTCAACTTCCTCTGGCTTTATCGAACCCTTTGTTTCCAAAATTGTTAATCAGCCCCGGTGGGTGTAGCAGGACTCCTCTTCTGTTCCCTCATCCCGACGGAAGGAAAGAGAGAAAAGCCCTGGGCCCCAGCAGACTCCTGCCCTGGTTCTCCGGTGCTCCTGCCTTGGAAGGCGAGGGCTAAATTTGGTCAGCTGCATTTTGGACAGACTGCCGCAATTTATTTGGCAGCTCAGTTTAAAGAAACACATGGTCCCGGATTCTTCCGTGCTGCAGATACAGGGCTCTTCCACACTGAAGAGACTTCACAGATGAAATACGGTTTTCCAAACCTCTTTCTATTTACCGTCATAATAACAAGCGACAGCTTGTGTTTCAACAGAGACACTCTTTTCGCTCAGTTATTCAGCGAAGAATGTGCCATTGTCTCTACTGTAGAATTTTATTTTATTTGTAAATTGTGCGTGCTGCATGCTACGGAATACTGAAAAGACATACACCCTGGTTTGTTAGTTGACACACAGTATGTGTGATTACAAATTGTTTGAATAACAGTGGACTATTGAACTGCTATCCAGATGTATGTGGAGTTAACTGTGGGAATGTCCACAAAGGAGGATTATCTTTCTTGTTGCTGGGGCCAGCCCCCCAGAAAGCAGAAACATAAGCATGGAAGCTACTTAAATAGAACAGTAGCTACAAATGGCTCTTCAGAGGCAAAATTTATCATTTTTTAAAATTAACCATTGCAATTAGACTGAATTCTTTCAAATGTAAATCATGCAAGAAAAATGCCACAACCAACAAAAGAAATTGGAACTTTGCCCTTTGGAATGATTTCTTACATATTTAAGTGCCTAAAAATGCAGAACACAGTAGATTCAAGGTAAGATCCTAGCCTTTCTGAGCCACTGAGCTGGCTCTTTTTTGTGTACCCAGAGTGCTTTTCCTGCATTCTCTGTCACCCTATCTGCTACATAGCACCACACCCATTAGTTGGTAGATGTCGCTGTATCGGCCAGTGGGAAACAATCCAGGAGTCCTCAGTGACTATTCTCTTAAAAGATACTAGAACCTTAGTGAGATGCCACTTCCCTAGTTCTCCGGTGCTCCTGCCTTGGAAGGCTAGGGTTAAATTTGGTTAGACCTATGTATAAGGATGTGAAGAAACTGGAGTTCCCATGTTGCTGGTGAGAATGCAAAGTGGAACAGGCACTTTGAAAAACAGTTTGACAGTCCAAATACTAAACGTGGAATCGCTATGTGACCTAGCATTTCCACTTCCAAGTATGCACATCCCAGACAAGTGACAGCACAAAGCCACACAAAAACTCATACATGGATAAGCAGCAATATGCGCAGTAGTTCAAAAATGGAAAAAAATCCACACTGCCCATCACCTGGTGCATAGATAAGTACGGCCCACTATCCAGCTGTAAGAAGAAACCACATTAAAAAAAAAAGTAAGGGGCTGGGGAGACAGCTCCATGACACAAGTGCCTGCCTAGCAAGTGCAAGGTTGTGAGTTCGAACCCCAGTCCCACGAAAGAAAGAAAGAAAGAAAGAAAGAAAGAGAAAAGAAAAGAGCTCCAGCGTGGACAAACCTTGAAAATGTTCAGTGGAAGGAGGCAGAGAGCACCAATCGAATGCATCCATTTGCACAAAATGTTGGTGACAGGCAAATCCACAGAGGCAAAAAATAGATGAGTGGTTTCCTAGAGCTGAAGGGGTTGAGGGGCTGCAGAGTGACTGGTAATAGGTAGGGAGCTCTGTCTGGAGACCAGGGAAAGGGTACTGGGGATCGAACCCGGGACCTTGTACATATGAAGTACATGTCCTGGTACTGAGCAACAGTCCCAATCCTAGAGTTTCTTTTCAAAGTAGTGAAAGTCTTCTAAAATTGTGATAATGGCCGTATGGCTGCATAAATACATTAAAACCCATTGAATTTTAAACTCTGAATTGAGTAAATTACATGCTATATATTCAATAAAGTCATTTAAAAATGTAGGCATAATTGAGACATTTCAGGTAAAAAATGTTTAAAAATATTGAAAATGATTTTTTAAACTAGCTAAAATTAAAATAATTTCAAAAACATATACCTGGTCTTCTTTGGCAACAGGAAAAAGGAGAAACAGTTGTAAATTTAGTAGGCATTTCTTGTTCTTTTTTTTCTTTCTGGAATGAGAGACCTGTTACTTGTTCGACAGTGTCAGTGTTTTCTATCTCAGGTTGGATCTACAGCAGTAAGTTGGCACCCAGCCATCAAATACCTAGGTTTACCTCTGTGTGATAAGACACCCGATAGCAGTGTGTGTTGAAATATATCATTTTGAACTTATTTTCAATTCTGTAGCAGGCAAGTTTTAAAAAAATTAAGTCATGAAACATCAGGCAAGCAGGAGGAAACAAAGAAATGATAGGAAATCCTCTCTAGATTCTGTCTGCACTCCACTTTCTATAGTTTAATCTGAAGAAAAATGTGGAATTTCCTGCAGAGTGATTAATAGGCTGGTGTGGTGACATACAGGAACTCTGAGCTTGACCTTGCAGGTAAAGGCTAACTGGTATGTTAAGTTGATTACACAATTTCCTCTAAATACATTGACAAGTGGTTTGCACAGTTGCCTTGACTTTTGCCCTTATAAATGCACATTTATAAATGACTTGCTTTTTCAGCCAAAGTAATCTTTATTTTAGATGTGACATGTGTTAAATAAACAGCCTGATACAGAGCCCTAGCTTTCTAACCTTCATAGATAGCCAGGACAGACATTAGTGCAGTTGTTGGAGCACAGGAGCTTGGGAGACCCAAAATTCAGCTTGGAGATGGGGATAGAAAACCCCGTGGAAAACCAAAGTATGCAAAACCCAAAACTGTTTTCTTCCCTCAAGTTTGGTGAAGCAGACTATTGAATTTGAGATGGGGTCCATAAATGGCTTGGAATGCTCCAAGAGTAGTGACTGCTACGTGAGTGCCGTGAGTGATGACGGCCTTGGTGCTCGTGTTCTGTTGGGGTCTCCTTTTAGAATGTCACTGTGAATAATACATCCTTTCTCAAACTAAGGTAGAGAAAAGATCTCCAGTCAGCATTTCTGTTCTATGATCATTTTCACAGGAAGATAATGTAATGCGTTTTATAGTCTAGGGAATATAGTCCTACTTCCTTGTGCTAGGAGGGAAGGTTTCAAAAAGCTATTATATATAAACAGAAAATGCCATTTCAGATGATAAATGAAAAAGCTGTTGAGAAAGTAGCTGTTTATTTGTACATTTATAAGTCAAGCACCTTTATTGAACCTAATATAGTCTGATTTGATAAGTGAGAAGATTTGCTAGCATTGATTGAGATGGGATCTGCTCGAGTGTGTCTGCTCCTGGGTGAGTTAAACAGTTCAGAAATGAATTGACTTTTACCTGCACATCCAGGTCTAGACTGGGACAAGCCCTGAGCGCATCTGGAACGCAGAACATTGTTAGGATGCAGAGATTAAGTGTGCCATTCCTTCCTCCCAGTGTGTGGAGACGGCTCTAACACGGTGTGCGGACTCCTTCGGAGTCATCACATTCACATCGGCTCTTACATAAGCTCAGGCTCATCAGCCCGGAAATGTGTACTGCTCTCTAGAGATGACTCATGCAGTAGTCTTTTTTTTTTTTTTTCATTATTTCCCTCTGTGGTCTGTTGTTAACGGAAGCCACCTTTTCCACTCTCTGGCTGCTGTGTGGGGCCACAGACTGGATCTAATCGCTCCAGCAACCAGGCTTCCCCTGCAACTTGTCCATACAGAGGCAGCCCCTGCTCATCCCAGTCTCGTCCCCATGTCACTCCCCGCCCCCCGCCCCCCGCCCCGCCCCAGCCCTGCTAGAGGTGCCTGGAGCCAGAGATCTTTCATGGTCATCCCTGCATGCCTGCCTGAGAAAGGTTAAAGTCTCCTGAACTTGGGATTAAAGCTCCACATGGCAAATCCAAGTTTCATGAACTTCCTATCCAGTAAAACAATGTGAGACATTTTCACTGCTGCTTGATTATCCTAAGAGAGCACCCTTTAAAAAATAAACTATTTCTGTACGATGTATGTGAACCAAATATTTCAGAAGTCAGGGCTGGCAAGATGGCTCAGTGGTCCAAAGACCTGCTCAGGCAAGCTCAGGCAAGCTTAGGCAACCGCAGGGACCTCTGTTCGATCCCCCGCACCACATGCTGCACCAGCACCAAACCAGGGCAGGCTGAGCTGGCCGTAATATAATAAAAAAATATATTCAGAAGTAGAAAATGTAGGCCACCTTGCAGTGAGCACACTTCTTTCCAGAATAAGTTAAGAGTTCTACCTCTCCTTGAAAAGAGGGAAAAGCATGCTACTAGAGAGCTACACATAGGCACTTTTGTACAGCTGCTTAGTTTTCATTTACCAAATTACGAAGGTGGCCTAGAAACACCATGGATAAGGTAGATGTATATTTACTTAATGAAGAATTAATCATAAAGAAAGACAAATTGGAGTCTTTTGTAGGAAAATGAATAGAACTTTCTCAACTCTACAGCTAAGTGAAATAATAGGTATAAAAGAATTCTAGTATGGTTTGTCTTATGAGAAATCCAAAATATAAAGAGTGAAGAAGGGAGAGAAGACAAGAAAATAAGAAATTAATTTTACGAGGATGAAAAAGATGAGGAGGCAAATGGAAAGGAAAAAAGGGAGAGAGAGATGGAGTTGGTGCTATTTAAATGATCACTTTATATTTTATAGGAGCACTAATTTCCCCAAAAATGTAATTATCAAGGATCTTAAACATAACAAAAAATCATTTTAAAAGGTAAAAATCAAAGATTTCCATAATATTTCACAGAAGCAAGTGAAGCCCCTGCTCAAGCCAAGGAGACGTTTGCCCTGAAGGAATCCGGACCAAATTCTGGAAGCTGCCCTTAGGGCAAGACAGGGGTGAGCCCCAGGGGAGGGACAGGTGCTTTCTGCTGCTGGCTTGTGTGTGTAGTTTTCTGAGTGTCTGAACCGTGTGAAATGGTCAGTGTTCAGCTGTGGTCAGCCTGTGGAAATGGCGGTGGTGTGTGCTTCGCCCTCAGCCAGGCTCGCTGCAAGGTGCGAAGCCCTCGTTCTCTGCAGAGGACACCCGAGTCAGGCTCAGGCCTTCCTTGCCCAGGTCGTTTGCTTAGCTTCTCAGCTGGTTTCTCTGCCTGACTCTCAGCCCCTCCAATGGAGCATCCAACCTCTTGTCACAGCCATATAGACACATCCAATTAAAGTTACATCTGCCTTAAATTTTTTTTAAATATTAACATTTTGATTTCCACATTACCCCAGGGAGTTTGGGGGTACCCTGGGGTAACATGATCACAGAATGTATACATTGTACTCCTCAATTCCAGAACTAAAGTCCTCAGTTCTAGAACGTACATGGCCCTGAGGTTTGCAGAGATGGTAGAACTGCAGGTCCGCTGAGTCGTGGGTTGGGGGTGAGGATTAGGTGAGGTGACACCGGAAGGGCACCTCAGGCGGGTTCCTGTGTTGATGGTTGTGCCCCCTCAGCACCTTCCTGCTCCAGCCTCCTGCTGGCCCAGACTCCCTGCTCTTTTCTGCCTCGTGCGTCTGTGTGTCCCCGGCCAGTACTCTCCCACAGCTCAGATCCAACTGGTGGCGCTCTCTTTGTGTCCTCCCTGTGCCGTGGCCATCTCCACTACGGCACTTGGGATGTGGCTTCACAGTGGGCCAGTTTTTAAAGCAGGCAAATATTGCAACTCCAAAAACTATAACGTTATCAATGTGTTATATGTAAATACTTTTTTCCATTTATTTTTCTATAGTAGCTGGCTATTCATGTAACTAATAGTGTTTATGGGAAGAACAAGGAAATAGCTATGTTTCTTCTCTAATATGATTGATCAGTATACATCTTTTTATTGCTCAGAGATCTTAAAATGTTCTTTTATTAATACAATAATCCACAAGATATAGGTTCCAGTACCAACCCTATAAACACTATGCTTTTTCCTACAGTCCTATGATAAAGTTTAATTTATAGGTTAGAATAAGAGATTAATGACAACAAATAACAGCAATTATAATAATATACTGTTGTTGGGTGTGGTGACACACACAGCTATAACCCCTGCACTTGGAAAACTGAGACAGGAGAAATGCTGCAAGTTCAAGGCCAGCCTGAGCTACATAGTGAGTTCAAGAGCAACCTGAATTACAAAGCTAGACCCTGTATGAAAGAAAAGAAAAGAAAAGGAAAGAAAGAAAGAAACTGTTAAGTAAAGTACATGAATTATTTATTTCTGGATTCCATCTATTGTTTTGTTTGAAATGATTGCATAATGAACCTGCAGATGAGAGAGGACTAATAGATCTTACTAAGTTTTGGAGGTTGTTGTCAGATGAAAACACGTCTGACTGTTTCCCCTAGGAGCCATAGGATCATGTGCTCTTTCCAGACAAGTGCTGGTTTCACGTCTTTGTTTTCCTCAGCTGCCCACAATCCTTCAGGGCCAGATGTGCTAGCTGTGTACATATCGCAGGAGGACCTCTGGCCCTGCAGCTCCATGTCCCCGTCCCAGGACAAGTGACCATTTTCAGCCCAAGGTGGCCCATCTGCTGACATAGAAATGACTGTGACATGTGAATATGTCCTGCCGCATCTACAGCTAACTGCCCCTTGCTTGCTTTCCCCTTGGCTGGATTCCATAAGTGCTGCTAACCAAGCCACTCCTGCCAATAACGCCTTAGAGCTAATAGATCTTATTTTCTAAATTTTACAAAAAATTTTGACCAAGTGAACACACAGCCTGGGCCTTTTTCAGGAACCCAAACACATGTGAGGCACTGACCCCAAGGGCCAGGAGAGAGCTACGAAACTGCACTCACTTTGTAGGAGAAATGTGCAGGGTCACTCAACAAGTGGTTGTTTTTTTGTTTTTTTGTTTTTTTTGTTTGTTTGTTTGTTTTTGTGGTGGGATGGAGTTCAAACTCACGACCTTGTACTTGCCAGGCAAGCACTTGTGCCATGGAGCTATCTCCCCAGCTCCTCAACAAGTAAAAGAGCTAGGCTGTGCCCACAATTTAAAGGCCAGCCTCTCTCTATTGACTTGTGCTAATTCAGATCTTCCCAAAATCTTTTCCTTTCAACATTTGCGACACACACACACACACATCAAAACCTCAAAACAGATTAGTTGTTTCTGAGCACCCTTGAACCAAATTTAGGACTCTAAAATTTAATTTTTGTTTAAAATGAATTTATTATGATACAGAATTCCATATAAGTCTATTCTAAGCAAAACTTTCTGCCTTTACTCTACCCATATTCTTTTATTAAAAAGAAAGCCTGTTGTTCCTCCTTATCCAACTAGTAGCAAGATTTCCTAGACTGTTAAATATGGAGTAGTCATCTTAGCTTTATTCTGGTGTCCCCAAGAGCCACCATTCGGAAGTGGTGGGGCACTCTTAACTAGAATAGGGACAGCCAGCAGAGGCCCTGCTTTCAGTGCCCTGGCACCTGCAGAAGGAAGGCTCGCTCTGTCTGATAACCTATGGCTGTAGCTCACGGCTTGAATACAGGGGAGGAACTCTCTTACAGAACAGGCATGTTTGCCAAAACAGGGAGTGAAGTATCTTACAAGTCCACTTGTTCCAGAAGAAAGACAGGATAAGGGAAGTGGCAGGAGCAGCGATAGGCAAGGAGGCTTTCACACTGGCAAGTGTGAACTGATAAAGCTGGTGCTACAGGGAAACACTGAGGGTCCAGAGAGCCCCTCTCAGGCCAAAATTAACTAAATGAATTTGACTTAGCTTTCTAGTTTATAATGGGAAACATTTGCAGGGAGAAAGAAAACCCAGCATTTGCTGCTATCGTGAATGATGGATTTGACTTCTTATCTGCTAGACCTTTTTACTAAGGAAATCAGTGTAATCACTTTCTCCTATGCCTGAAATAGAAGGTTTGATGATAAAAAATACTATAAGAATTGCAATATTCTCATTCTTACAATACACTTGTCCTCAGCCAGGAATGTTTACCTTGTCAGTTTCTTCTAATCCCACAAGAGCCCTATGGAACCGTTTCAGTTTACAGACAGAGACAGGGCTACAGGCAGGACTCAGTGAGATTCAGTCATTCACTCTGCCCAGCCACATAGGAAACAAGTGGTAGAGGCTGGATTGAACCAAGACAGCCAGGTTGGGAGCCTACTCATCTACCCACTGGCACAGAGAAGCCAGACTGCGCCATGGCTGGCTCCTCTGAACACGAGGAGCCCCCAAAGGCTCTCTGCGTGCCCTTCTGTGAGGTGAGTACAGCAAGCAAGCGCTCTGTGTATCGTCTGCCACAAGCAAAGAAGACAGAGGAAAGTGTGACAAACCCAGGTTACTGCAAAGTAGCCAGGACGTGGTGCTGCCTCCTGGGCGCTGCAACCGTGTGCCCCGCGTGCACCTGCTTATACTAACCCTCCCTTCAGGTCACTTTTGAAGGTTCCCGTGAGTGAAAGTCACTGACGTGACCCAGAGGAGGCTACAGGGGTAACACCGTGCCCAGAAGAGGTTCCAAGGGCATGGGCGCCTATGTCTTGGCTGGCAGACCAACGCGGAGAAGAAGTAATGAGCCAAGGGGGTGAGAGAGACCCTCGGAAGAATGCGTGCATTCTGAATGCAAGCACAGCTGAAGGACAGTCTGCTGATTGAGTGAACCTCGCACCAGGAGGCCTCCCAGGACATCCCGTCTCCTGATGGTGGCTGAGGTGCCCCCACCCTGCTCCTGCCCCATAGCACCTCCAGATACACCATGTCTGCTTAGCCACCCAATCAGGTCTTGCCTCTGAACCTTGTTCTGCGAAAACTGACTCACACAGAGGCTGTGCCCTTTTTATCCCCAGGTGGTCAGATTCACAATGTAGAGCAATAAAAGTTATTTAAATGAGCTCTGTCTTATTCATGCAGTTGGTGACTCATCTGTAGTAATGCATATCATCACCTGACCTGAGCCAGCCAAGTTTTCTCCAGACTTTATGCCACAGCAGGCACGTGTGAAGATTGCCCAGCAAGATCCTTATTGCTTATTCTGAAATTAAGAAGTGCCCTGGATGACTGTGCAAGTATTGCACCCACAAATGACAGCTGTTACTCTTTTTTTTTTTTTTTTTTTTTTTT
>PVKN010028317.1:0-13289 GCA_004027915.1 Capromys pilorides
TAAAAAAGAAGAAAAAATATACTTTTTTAACTTACAAAGTTTACTTCTCATATTTCACTTATGAAGTCTGTAAGTTTTTGTCGCCTTTGACACTTTCTTAGACTGCAACTCTGGTAGATTTGGTAATAATACCTCTGTATCATTTACATTGCTCTGTGGTGTAAGTAAAAGACAATCTGACTTAACAAAATGATTTTTTGAGGGGAATATAAATGGAAGTCCAAAGTGTGGATAGCTTTGGGCAAGGCCTGACCCAGGAGCTTACTGCATCATCAGTGCTCTCTGCTTTCATCATGAGTCTGAGTGGTCTACGTGGAACATTACTGTGTGTGTGTGTGTGTGTGCGTGCGTGCGTGTGTGTGTGTGTGTGTGTGTGTGTGTGTGTTTGTGGAGAGTCAGCTTGAGGCACAGCAAAAGGAGGTGGAGCATGAGGAGGAAGAAAAGAAAAAGGGGACGAGGAAAGGGGGAAAAGAAAATGGATGAGAAAGAAACATGAAGTTTCTCTGAATGTGACTGTTAAGTCAGAAAATCAGAATACAATGAGGTGAATGGAAGCTCAATTGGAAATGAGGTGAGATTAACTTGCTTAACATCATATTATAACATAAATTTATTGTCTCAGAAAAATAATGGATGGGGGCTGGGGAAATAGCTCAGCAGAATAAGTGCTTGCCTGGAAAGTGCAAAGTCCTGAGTTCAATTCCCAATACTGGAAAAAAAAAAAAAAAAACATCTGGTAAGAAAAATAATGGATGATAGAACTGAAAAATAAATCCAGATTTTACTTTACTGCTTAAGGAAAATAAATGTTAAATAAATCTCTGGGGCTTTTGAAACTTAGTGATAAATCATCCATAGACCAAGAGAATACCTAATGCACATAGAGACTTACACTAGCTATTTTTATTGTCAAGAAATTTATGATTTTTCCATATAAAGTTAAAACCATTGGGACAGCTATTGAGCTCGTATTATGTACTAAATTTTCAAAACTTTTAGGTAAATTTCACATGAACAATAAAGATAGAATTTAGTTTTAGTTATATTAACAGGAACCCAAGAAGTGCTGGTTAATGGAATAAATATAATACTAACAGGCTGGTGACCTGTTCTGAGAAAAATTTACATTTCTCTCAGCAGGACTTACTATTGCAAGCTGAGTCAATTAGAAATTGGAAAAATCTTGATGATTAGATTCTACTTTTCCTATGTACGTGATGATGGGACAGGTGACGCTTGTAAACTGCATTTTCCTACTGTAGAGATAAGAAGTGTTGATTATAATGGGAATTTAATCAGATAATGTCTGCAAAAACTTCTTTGTTGAGCCTGGGGAGATAGTTCCATGGCATAAGTGCCTGTCTGGCAAGTGCAAGGTCGTGAGTTTGAACTCCGGTCCTGGAAAACAAAAAACAAAAAACAAAAACAAAACCCTACATAAAAGTTCTTTGTCAATGGTATTAAAAAAGTTAAGAGGGCCAAGAACAGCTCAAGCATGAGTTCCTGAGTTAGATTCAAAGTTTTTTTTTAGAAGGTAAGAGACTCTTACTTGAAAGTACTCTGATGCAAACTGAATTGTACCAGTGATATAAGGCAAAGAAACTGACCTGTTAGAGATCTAAAACACTAAGTTTGTGCTCCCTAAAACTGACGAGTGAGGTTAAAAGTAGCAAGAATTTATTGGGAGAAAGCTTTTGTTCAATAGGTATAGAAGGGGCCCTACTTCTTGAGTGTTATGGTTTGTGTTTAGTTGTATCCCTAAAGCCTCATGCAGTCATGGGGCAGGGACCTCTGGAGTTTGAGACTAACTCATGATCTACTGGGATTATGTGTCTTAGTACTGCTGGGATTATGGATGTGGCCTGAGGTGGATAGCCTGAGGCAGAGAGCCTGAATATAATATACGAGAGACAGAGAGACAGACTGTTGCAATTGTTCTGCCGCCATGAACTGCTGCTCTCTGCCATGTGCCAGTCTGCTTTGGAGCCTGCTAAGTATGGACTGAAACCTCTAGTTACCACGAGCTAAATAAACCTATCCTTCCTTCAGTTTGGGTGTCGGGTATCTGTTCCAGCAATGAAAAAAGAGTAAATAAGACAGAATTTGGTACCGAAAGTGGAGCCACTGTTGTGACTAACCTGACCATGTGGATTACAAGTTTTTGGGAATGGCTTATGGGAAGAGAGAGAAAAGGTTTGGAGAGATTGTCTACTTGCAAAGAGCTGGATAAACGTTGGCTGTATGGTAGGGGAGATTCTGATCAGAGCTTGGACCGGAACCGACAGAAGGCCTGCCTGTAAAGACCAGGTTGGAGAGGTTTCTGCTGGGAAGGACTGCATTGGTTGTTGGACTCCAGATGATTTTTTCTATGGCTTGGCTGAAAGTCTATCTGAATTTTGCTCATGCCCAGAGACTTTGCCTAAGACTGAGATTAAGCCTTGTGGACTGATTAGTCTTTCAAAAGATACTTCAAAGCAATGAACTATTGGGGTTGTTATTAGGCGTTTTTAGCCAGATTTATGTTAAAAATCAAGAGCAAAGAGCCAAGTAGGCTGATTTAAAATGTTGTGAGTTTGGCCAGCAAAGAAGCTCTAATAAAGCTGTGGACTGAAAAGACAGAGCTGAAAGGATCTCCATTGCTGGGAAGGAGCCAGAGAATCAAAAAGATGGCCTGAAGGTATCACAAGAGGTAGCAGATCTCCATCCTTTGCAGCCTCAGAATTGCAAGGGAGACATACTTTGCCTTAAGAAGAAAGCTCCAACCCACCAAGTTCCAGAATGGCAGCAGAGGCCATGCCAGGTTTCAAAATGGTGCCAGCATGGAGAATTTGATTCCTCAGAATCAAGGTCAGAGTGTTCATCAATCCAGGCACTCAACCCTTTCAAGCAAGAGAGAAGGAAATCTGGTTACTGCGCCAGCTGGCAGGAGACCCTGGCATCATCCACATGGTATTCATTTTGAGCACTTTCAGAATGCAGGAATTGGGAGGTTAAGAAGGCTTCCACCTTGATTTTAGAAAGAAGTCAGGCAGTGTGCTCCTGAGAGGGCACTGTGTGAGGTTGCAAGAAGCCAATTCAGTGGAAACCCCAGAAGTTTGGAAAAGCCAGAAACGTGGATTGTCTAAGGGAAACTGCAAAGAGGGAGCAAAGCCAGCCTAAGAAAGAAACTATGAGAGCTATCACCAAGAGTGCCATAGGGGTGGAGCTGCATGGAGCTTTTGGATGCTCCAGATGGAACTAGGGGATTTAATGTTTGCCCTGCTGGATTGTGGGCTTGGATTTGTCCCAGTGTTTTGTATTCCTTTATTGTTTACAACTTTTGGAAAGGTAATGTATATCTTGTGCCTTTTAATGTTGAATGTATTTAACTTTTCTTTTGTACAGGAGCTCACAGTGAAGAGTTTGGCTTGGATCTTGGAGGAGACTTGGGACTTGGACTTTTCTACAATGCTGAAACTGTTGGGCTTTGGCAACTCTTTGTGATGGAATAAAATGTCTTTTGCATGAAGGGATGTGCATGAGACTTTGGGGGTCCAGGGGCAGAATATTATAGTTTGTGTCTAGTTGTCCCCCTAAAACCTCATGTAGTCATGGGGTGGGGACTTCTAGAGTTTGAGACTAACTCATGATCCACTGGTATTATGTGTTTTAGTACTGCTGGGATTTTGGATGTGGCCTGAGGCAGATGGCCTCAGGCAGAGAGGCTGAATGTAATATAAGAGAGACAGAAAGACAGACTCTCTGTTGCAATCGTTCTGACACCATGAACTGCTGTTCTCTGCCATGTCCTGCTCTGCTTTGGAGCCAGCTGACTATGAACTGAAACTTCCAGTAACTGTGGGCTAAATAAACCTTTCCTTCCTTCATTTTGGGTGTCAGGTATTTGTTCTGGCAATGAGAAAAGAGTAACTAGGACACTGAGGGTGTTTTTTTTTTTTTAATTTTTTGCCTTTTTGAGACTGGGTCTCATTATGCAATTCAGGCTGGTCTTGGGCTCATCTTGTAGCTTGATCTTAACCTTATAACAAGCCTCCTGTCTCAGTTTCCCCTCAGTGCTTGGATTATAGGTGTGCACCACCACACCTGGCAGGTAATCTTGATCAGTGAGAAATCACAAGGTACATTTGAGTATAGTCACTTGTGTAATGCTTATTAGAATATCAGAGCTGGGGAGATAGTTCAAAGTTCTAGGTACCTACCTGGCAGGCACACAGACCCAGGTTTGATCCCCAATACCATATGCCCTGCTAGCCCTGGAACCCTGGCTATGCCGTGCTGGCCACTGAAACCAGGTGTGGTGGTGCGAGCCTATAGGAAGCTGAGACAAGAGGATCACTGAGTCTGAGCTGCATAGTAAGACCCTGTACCAAATAAATAAACAATTAAAAATTTTTTTAGAATATCAGCCAGGTGTGGTGGTGCATGCCTATGATCCTAGCACTTGGGAGGCTGAGGTAGGAGGGTCATTGAAAGTTTGAGACCAGCCTAGGCTACAAAATGAGCTCAAGGACAGCCTGAGCTGCATAGTGAGACCCTGTCTTGAAAAGACTGAAAACAAACAAAAAAGGCCTATCAATCACTACTTCTCATTCCCAGTGGAAGTATATGAGTATATGGGTGAGTAGTTCCTTTTTCTTGAATCCTGGCCACAACAGTCTTCTTCATTGACTTCTTGCCAGCCTGACCATCTCTGACTGCCCACAATATTTCTACCAATCTTAGTTATCTATAATATCTGGAAATGGCCTTGAGAAATAATTTGGTCAAGAAAGCCTATCTTAGCTCAGTGAACTAAAGCATCTGCTTAGGCAGGCTCAGGGACTGGGTTTGATCCCTGGTGTGCCAGTGCAGGTCCAACCCCTGGAGCACACTAAGACTGCAATTGAGACTGGGCATGGTAGTGTATGTCTGTAATCCCAGTGCTTGGGAGGCTGAAAACAGGATCACTACAAGTTTTATCTGTGTAATGAGACCCTGTACTAAATACATGTTATGGTTTATGTCTAGTTGACCCCCCAAAGCCTTATGCAATTGTGAGGTGGGGACTTCTAGAGCTTGAGACTTGACTCATGAACCACTGGGATTGTGTTTTAGTACTGATGGGATTATGGGTCTAAGTACTTCTGGGATTATGGGTGTGACTTAAGGCAGATAGGCTGAGGCAGAGAGCCTAAATGTAATATAAGGAGAAACAGAGAGACAGACGCCCGCTGTTGCTCTCTGCTGTCCTGGTTGGTCAGTTGCCTCTGTCGTGATTGTTGCTGTTCCACTGCCATGAACTGGATGCTCTCTGCCCTGTTCCATTCAGCCTTGGGCCAGCCAAATATGGACTGAAACCTCCAGTAACTGTGAGCTAAATAAACCTTTCCTTCCTTCATTTTGGGTGTCAAGTATTTGTCCCAGCAACGAGATAAGAGTAACTAAGACAATACATAAAAAAAATAAAAATAAAAAAAGAAAGCCTATATTGAGACTGGGCGTGGTGGCACACACCTGTAATCCTAGTGCTTATGAGGCTCAACACTAGAGGATCACTATATGTCCAATCTACATAGTGAAATGCTGTGCCAAGTACATTTAAAAAAAGCCTATCTTCAGGACATTTATATCCTATTTACTTAGCATTATCTCTTTAAATCCCATCAAATGTTTTCCTATGCTTACAAAACAAAGTCAAAACTTGTATCTTCAGTCTTATCTGAAATAGTGGCTATCTTAGGTCCTCAGTTCAGTGAAAATGGAAATTAAAACTAAAGTGACAGTATGAATTTATGGGCAAATACTTTAATTGGAATCTAGCTTGACTAGCTGGAAAGAGTGTGTTCTAATGATCACAATGCTCCTCTCACAAAAGCAGGTCAGACTTTAAGGCTTAGCTGAGGTAGGCAAGGGTCTACTCCAGTGGTTGCAAACCTATGGGTCACTGGGTGTTTGTTCATTTAAAGTTCTAGCCTGCCTGGCAAGTGCAAGGTCCTATGTTAGATCCCTGGTTCCCCCCCAAAATAAATAAATAAGAGAAAGAAAGAAAGAGAGAAAGTCCTAAAAGGGTCACACTCACTGGTCTAGATGATTATAAATCCTGGTTGCTTGATGGCAATTTGCTTCTTGTGAAAGAAATCCTTATGACTTGGGGCAGTCTCAGTCACTTAAAGTTCTTGGGGAGTTCATTGTGATCAGAAACTCAAGGGACTGTGGAGTTTGGACATAGATAATCTCAGTTGTGAAAGCTGATAAACTCAGTAAATTTAGGATTAATAAGTCTTATTTGTCAACTGTTAAGACATTCCGTAGATGATTAACAGGCCTATAATGCTGAGGAGTTGACCTAGTTTTACAAAGCAAAAGTCAAGCTTTGTTTGTTTCCTGTTGGGCATCTGTAGGTCTAAGTGATGATGAGCTTTTTAGCAAAAACCGCTTTTTTAAATCTGTAAAATAAAATAAACAAACTAAAAAGCAAAAACAAAACTCTCAAATCATACTTCTAAGGTGTAACATGTTACTTGCCCTCTGGTCTTATGGTGGACCCTGTGCCAGGATTATCACTATCTCTACATTCACCTTTGTCACACAGTTATTAAACTGTGATACAGCTATCATCTACTAAGGTCCCTGTTGGGAAATTTTGAGTTACAGAAGAAACTGTTCTAAATTTGAGGCTCAAGGAAGGACTTGCTAGGAGGCAATAAGCAATGCATCCTGGAACCATACTCTTTCTTCCTAAGAATTTCTTGTACTGTGCTGTTAACATTCACACACACACACACACACACACACACACACACACACCCCCCAGGCGTCAGTTTTGAATACCAAAGGCGTTTTCATTTTCCATTGCCAAGTGGGTTCACCAGGTACATTCAGCTTACTTAGTGCTTTCTAGAGCTTCTGAGCAGGGACTCAATTTTGCGGTGGTTCGGTAGATTCTTCTCATAATTTGAAACAGCATAAACGCCTCACATGGCCGATAATTATAATTTCTTTAAATCAGTGCACTAGAAGCGACAAGTACTTGCCGGAGAAGAGAGGGTAGAGGGGAAGGCAGGGGGAGGCAAGCGGAGGGGATGTTTCAGGTACTGCACTCAGAGTGCATGAGGGCGGGACTGGCCCAGGAAGAACTCGTTCAGACATAATCTGGAAATTTCAGGCGGTCTTCCTTAGCTGACACAATCAGCCTTCAGGGCCAGTCGCGCGTCTCTCTTTACACTGGCTCTTCCGACTTTCCGTTTTTTTTTTTTTTTTTAAACTCGAGGGGTGGGGTAGAACTTCCTCTTTCGTGTTTTAGACTTCCGGTGATAGTTGATGGACAAAAACAAGTCGATACGTGGCACTACGGGCTACTCAGAGCAAAAAGTAGGTTCTAAAATTGGATTTTACTAAAATAGTTGGGAAAAAAAGTCTTGTTTTTTAAATTGTAGTAACCGGAGCGCCATTCACCAGACACCTTGGAAAAGCCGGAAGTCTTAACAGAGACAGGAAGTCCCGCCTCTTCCTCCCAAAGGGAAGACGGTGAGCCGGAGGAGTCAGTCAGAGGGGCGAGCAGGAGCGATTCCTTCGGTAAACAGGTAAGTTATTCTCTGGTGGGGCGGGGGGTCTGGAGGCGGGGACCGTCCAGCGTCAGCGCAGGGCCTAGGGGCGGTGGCTTGAGGGCCCCAGGCCGGGCGGTTAGACGCCCAGAACCCCGTCAGGGCCTTTCGCTCTTTCTCCTCCCCCCTCCCCCCGCCTCCGCCCCTCCCTGATCGCCTTTTCCTCCTGACACCCGCCCAGACTCAAGCCCTGACACACGCTCACACGCCGCCTAGCTGGCAGCGGTCCTACCCCGGTGCCCCTGCTAGGCTTCCACTTGCTCTCTCAGCAGGCCAGCCCGACGGCAGCCTAGCGCCCTGGCGCCAGCGGACCCGCGCTCTCTTGGGCCCCCTTGGGCTGTGTTCCGGTGGGCCTCAGTTGCCCCTGCTGCTGCCTCTGTCAGCGCAAAAATAGCCTCTCGTCAGCGTCGTCCGCGCGCCCCTGTCCCAAATCGGGCGGTTGTTGCCTGCTGGGAAGAAGCACTTTCCCCGACCGAAGCTGCCGGGGTTTAAGTTTATAGTTCGCAACAGTGGCTGTCCATCTGCTCGCGTATATTCCCACGTCCCTACCTGCAGAGCTGCCGCTCCGTCGCGTCGCTTTCGGTTATGCGGCGCTGGTATGGGCAGGCGGCCGCTCGGATGGGTGACCCAGAGCAGAGTGTGAAAGTGAAGGGGCTCTGTCCCGCGAGCTATCAGCCCGCTCTACACAGCTGCCAGGAGACCCAGGCTGCTGGACACCGCGGTCACAGCAGTGGGTGTCGTGTCCCCAGCTCTCCTGTCCTCTTTTTGGAGTCGGCTTCAGTAGATTAGTGGCCATACTGCTGACCCCTGTCGGTTGTATAGGGTTTTGAGTGGTCTATTCATACATAATTTTGTTGCGCAGTTCTGGAGTAGGATTGTTTTGTAGGCAGTCGTAGTCTAATAGCTAGGGCAGTGTGTGTCTCTTGCGTGAGGGGCTAGTGTAGTTTGAACACATACTTTCGGAAGGCACTAACAGTGATTACACATTGTACATTGAGAAGGCATTAACAGTGATTAGAAGAGCTCATTTGTCATTTGACATATGCTGTACTACACATAGCACAGCAACCTTGTAGGGGTTACTGATCAAAATTATTGAAATTCAAATCTCAGATGTGTGTTGCTCTTTCTTTGTTCACATTTGTTACAAAATTACTGATTCCAGGCGCAAAGCAAGGCTTTCTAGTAGCTGATGTCTTGTAAGACGTGTGTGCTGGTGTGATAATACTTGATAAGAATTACTGCATTTTTAACACTTTTTTTTTTCTGTCTTTAGGACAGGGTCTCACTATGTGATGGGACTCAGTGATTCTCCTGTTTTTAGCCTCCCAAGTGCTGGAGTTATAGATTGGATTCATACCGATTGCCCTGTTTTCAGCCTCCCAAGTGCTGGGATTACAGGCACTCGCCACCGTGTACTCTTAATCTCATTGTCTCAGCAGCCTCCAGGATCTGGGGGGCGGGGGCGCTAAGCTCTGCCTAAGCAGATGCATTAGTCTGCTGAGCTATCAGGCTGGTCCAGAATTACTGCATTTTTAAGAAATCCTTTAACATGTTTATTTTGGAATATTTCAAGATTTATAGAAAAGTTGAGTGGTAAAAGCTGCACTGGTTTTTTCTTAAAGAAAAGCAGAGTGGGTCCATTTCAAAAAACATTGGTTTCTGGGGCTGGCGAGATAGCTCAGCCTACTGAAGCACCTGCTTAGGCAAACTTAAGCAAGTATAGGGACCAGAGTCCAGGTGTAGTGACACACATCTGTAATCCCAGCACTGGGGAGACTGGAAGCAGAAGGATCACCATGCATCTGAGCTGCGTAGCAAGACCCTGCAACAACCAAATACATTACTATATATATATATTATATATATATATGTATATATTCATTGCTGTTTTGTGTCAAACACCATCCTAGGTGCTAGAGACACTTCTGTAGGTGATTTTAGGATATGGTTGAAGAGATACTTAATAGATATATCTTTTCAGCATCAAAATAGAGATACAGGAGTACAGAGGAAGTTATAGCTAACTGCGTGGCCCAGGGTGGTAAAATTTTCTTGCAGGAAATAGTGTTGGAGTTAGGTTTAAGGGTTTAGTGGGCATTCCTTTGGTCAAGGAGAGATTTCCTCAGCATCCATTCTGATTAGACTTGTTTTTATTGCAGGAGAATTGCCACCTTAATAACATACACTTCTAATTTGTTTTTTCTCTTAGCAAGACGGTTCCGAGTTTGAGCCCAGCCTAGTCAATTTAATGACGGAGAAAGACTCCGTATCAAAATAAAAAATGAAAAAGGGCTCAGGATGTAGCATGGAATCATGGGTTTTATCACCAGTACTGGCGGCAGGGAGGAAGATAGGTGGTTTGTTTCTCAGGTGGTGAGAAAAAATTCTAGTTCATGTTTGTGAAAAGAGTAAATTCAGTTATATAGTTCTAGTTGTTTCCTTGACACCCTTGGCAGTAGTTGACATTGGGTGTTTGGGAATGTAAGGTAGTTTACATGGACAGTATTCCTTTTCTTCTGATTACTTCTGGTGCTATATCATTTATTTAGGAAATTTATTTCTCACTTACTTTGTGCCACCCATTTTTCTAGGATAAAGTCGTGAATTGGATAGCAGGAAGTAGAAAGCAGTAAATAACATTGGCTATAGAATCTGATGTTCAATATGCCAGGGGACACAGTGTCAAAGGGCTACTTATGATTTTTGATTATCAACTGTACAAGAGAACTCTGGTTGATTGAAACAGAAAAGAGATTTTCTGGAAAACTATAGGTAGCTTTCAGAATTGATGGGAAGACCAGAGAAGTGGGCTTGAAAAACAGATAGGAGCCAAAAGAATCTAGGTGGTTGATGTAACAGCCTACGTCATATCCCATAAATTGTCTGGTAAGAATATGGCAACACAACCTGTGCAAAAACTGCTTCCTTGTTGTTAGACTGTTGACTCATGACACTGGAAAAATCTAACCTTGTATTTCTTTGACTTCTTTTTCTTTCTTTTTTTTTTTTTAAAATTTTATTTTACTTCTTTGTTTGCTTGTTGTGTTTGTTTGTTTCTTTATTTATTTATTTTGTGGCTGGCTCAGCCTGCCCTGGTGGTGGGGCTGGCGCAGCATGTGGTGCCGGAGATCGAACCGCAGTCCCTGCAGTTGCCTGAGCTTTCCTAAGCAGGCGCTTTAGACCACTGAACCATCTCGCCGGCCCCTGACTTCTTTTTCTTGATGTTTAAAATTCTGAGGCATGGCCAAATCGCTCAGGGGAATTATCCCCCCTCCCCAGCAATTGAGACTTGAGTGTGGTGGCATGTCCCTATAATGCCAGCACTTGGGAGACTGAAAACAGGAAAATTACTATGACTCTGATCTGTGTAGTGAGACCCTGTAGTGCCTGTAATAAATACATTAAAAAATAATAAAAATAAAATTCTGGGTGAGAATATGAGATTGGCTAAGCCATTCTAGCTTTTGGGGAGGTGAGGAGAGAGACAGAGACAGAGACAGAGAGAGAGGAAGGAGGAGGAGGAGAGGGGAGGGAGGGAGAGAAAAGAGGAGGGGAGGGAGGGAAGATGGAAGGGGACAGAGAGAGAGAGAGAGAGAGAGAGAGAGAGAGACAGACAGACAGACAGACACACACACACTGTTCTCTGATTTATATTTTACAGAACCTAAGCTGGATGAGGTGGTGCACGCCTATAATCCCAGCACTTTAAAGGCTGAGGCAGAAGGATCAGTGCGAGTTCAAGACCAGCCTGGGTTACAAAAGTGAGCTCAAGGCCAGCCTGAACTGCATAATGAGACCCTGTTTCAAAAAGACCAAAAAAAGAGAGAAAGAGAGAGAGAGAGAGAGAGAGAGAGAGAGAGAGAGAGAGAGAGAGAGAGAGAACTTAGCTGGAGATCTACATAGCCCTAAAAGCAAAAAATATTTAGCAGAATCACTTAACTTGAAATTGGAGCAATTAGGGAGAAATGCCTCATTGAAGGGATGATATCTAAAGAATAGGAGCCAGTTGAGCAAACAGGTGAAGAGGTGTCTCAGTTCTAAATGACAGGAATAGTGGCATGGGCACTAGGAGAAGGGGAGACGATTGTATATGTTAAGTTAGTATAATAGATTTGGTAAAAGAATGGGTGAGAAGTGAGATGCAGGAGTTGGGACACCAGGGTTCTGCTATAGGCCAGTGGGTAGATCCTATTGTTCAGCTGTTGGGTGGGCAACAGGGGAAGGTGAGCAGGTGCTTCGGGAAGATAATTGTATTAGTTATTTTTTCCTGTTGCTGAATCAATTTCTGATTCCCACATCTTACATGAGGAAAGGTTTAGTTTATTTCTATATTATTATTATCATTAATGTATTTATTTATTTGGTGGTACCAGAGATCAAAATCAGGACCTTGTGCTTGCTAGGCAAGCACATTATCCTTTGAGTTATTTCCCCAAGTCCAGGAAAGGTTTAATTTAACTCACTCTTTTAAGAGATTCAGTAGATAGAGGTCAGGCAGTAAGAGTAGGTACTGGTTGTGAAAGGACATGTTGCAGCAAAGTTGTTTAAACTTATAGTGCCCAGGAAGCAAAACAGAGAGACAGTGCCAGAGAAGAATTGATGAGGGACCCTGGGTCTCCCAACACTATGTTTCCATTAGTTTTGTGGCATACTTTCAGGAGTGTACTTTACTAATCTGTTAGGTACTTTTTAATTCAGTGAAGCTGATGATATATGTATTAATGGTCACAGTCCATTCCTTGTCAGTTTATATCCAAATGCATTTCCTTAAATCGTACTTAATTTCTAAATAAAAACACAAGGAAGTCATAATTCTGTGTAATGCAGTACCACCATGAATAACCAAAAGGCAGTATTTCTCCAAAGTCTCAATAAGTCCTTTATTTTTCAGAAGTTCAAGTTTTCTTTGAGACTCAAGGCAAGTTAGTTATGAATCACTGTGGAAATAAAAAAGAATTTACATAATCCTAAGGTACATTATCACAGGGTAAACTATAATTCCAAAAGGGAGGAATAAAGGACAAAAAAGGATTGGATTCAAGCAATACTAAAACTTGGAAGCTGAGTGGGGTTACAGTGCTGAAGAGGAATATGTGACGAACATATATAGAACCCAAGGCTATGCCTCTGTGGATCAGCCAGACACATCTAGTTTCATGCTTTACTAATCTGTTACACATTTCTTAATCCAATCAAATTAATACATCAGGACTAGTGATCACAGTGATTTCAGTGTGGGCTCATTTCAGTGGTGATAGGAAGTAGACGGTTGTATAGATGAATCTGAATTTCAGAGGCCCATTGGTAACTCATCAGTGCTTAATTCGTGTGTATGTGTGTATGTGTGTATGTGTGTATTTGTGCGTGAATGCAGATGTGTACATATTATCCTCCATCAGATTATAGAAAGTGTATTATAATTTACATCTATAAAGGTCCCTAGCATGTTGTCTTGTTTGTAGAGGATAGTTGTTAAATACTTAAAGAACTTGACTTATAAGACTATGTTTTGGAAATCAGAAGAGTATAGTGAGGAAGGAAAGTAGAGATATGTTTATTAGATTGAATCTATAATGTATGCATATGTATATGTTTATATACACACATATACACACACACACACACACACATATATGTCTTGGCTTTCTTGCTGCACTGGTGAGGGGTCCAGATCTCTTGTGTATATTTTTTAAAGAGATTTAT
>PVKN010028318.1:0-13289 GCA_004027915.1 Capromys pilorides
CAATCCTCTTGCCTCAGCCTCCTGAGTGCTGGGATTAGAAGCTTTGCAACAATTCCACAAAAACAAAAACAAAAGAAGCGTTGCAACAATAAATTAAAAGATGAAGACAAGGTAATAGAACAACAGAAGCTGGCCATGGCAGCAAACACCTAGGATCCCAGTCATTGGGAGGCTGAGGCAGGAGGATCACTACAAGCTTGAGGCCAGCCTGGACTACACTGGGAGTACAAGACCAGCCTGCTGCACTTACTACACAGCAAGACCTTGTCTCAAGAAAAAGCTTAGGCAACTGCAGGGACCGTAGCTCGATGCCCGGCACCACATGCTGCACCAGCCCCACCCCCAAGGCAGGCTGAGCCGGCCATAACATAAAGAATAAACAAAGCTTATAAAAAATTTTAAAAAATACCTGTAATCCCAGCACTTGGGAGGCTGAGGCAGGAGGATCAGTGTGAGTTCGAGACCAGCCTGTGCTACAAAAGTGAGCTTAAGGCCAGCCTGATCTGCATAGTGAGACCCTGTCTCAAAAAGACAAAAAAATAAAAATAAAAAAATTTAAAAAATAATACATAAGAGGGCCAGCCAAATAGCTTAGAGGATTAAAGCACCTGCAAGCAGGTGTAGGGGCCAGGGGTTCAATCTTGGGCCTGCCAAGCCGGCCCCTCCCCCAGTTCACCCTGAGACGGCACCTGAGACTGGGCATGGTGACGCAAGCCTGTAATCCCTGAGCCGGGCCCTCCTGCGACTGAAGGTCTCCAAGCTCTTTCTCCTCCTCTGAGTGTTTGTAGCCGGCCACTCTTTATGAATGGAAATATCTTTTACATAGCCCTAAATAGATTCATTAGAAGGGGAAGCTTTTCTTACTGCTTGAAGGATCGCAGTCTTCTGCAAGTTCCCCTTTTCTTGTTTATTTGAGACTTTTCAGATGAGCGCCTTTATGCAAGTCTGTGTGATGCTGACTCTGGGCTCATGGTCAGCACCGAGATGCCACAGGCCGCTGGAAAGCCGGGGTGGATGGGAGGGGCTTGGCACATCCAGGTCACCTGAAGGGGACCCTGAGGCTCCCACAGAGAGCTCAGGTCCAGCCTGAGGTACAAAGCAAAAGCCTGGCGCGAAAAGGCAAGAAAGAAAAGGCAAAAAAAAAAATAGGAATTTAAAAGGAGAAATGAACAGAAAGAATGGTAACATGGAGACAAATCCAGAGGATTACCCAATAAAGCAAGGCAAGCATCTAATGGAGGGGGTTGGGCCAGCGTGCAGCTCATGGCGGCGTCCTCGGCCAGAGCGGGAGGCCGCGGGTTCAAACTCTGGCACCAAAAAAAGAAAGAAAGAACTGGGCCAGGGCTCAAGAGCCTGCCTGGCAAGCACAGGGTCCTGAGTTCAAATCCCAGTGCAAAAGAGAAAGGAAAAAGAAAGGAAGAAAGAAAAGAAGAATGGAAATGTTCCAAATGAGAAAAACAGTGCATCAGTGAAATAATGAAGTCCTTTAAGTTGTGCAATTAATGTGAGTTAATAATTACTAAAGGGGCCGGCGAGATGGTTCAGTGGTCTAAAGCGCCTGCTTAGGAGGGCTCAGGCAACTGCGGGGACTGCAGTTCGATCCCCGGCACCACATGCTGCGCCAGCGCCACCACCAGGGCGGGCTGAGCCAGCCACAAAATGAATAAATAAACAAACAAACAAACACAACAAGCAAACAAATAAATAAATAAATAAAATTTAAAAAATAAAATAAAATAAAATTTTAAAAAAAAAATTAAAAGAAATAAGAAATAGAGTAGAATCTATACATCTTTTCAAGTTGTTGGTACCAGGAGTCAAACTCAGGACCTGACAATTGCCAAGCAGGTGCTTATGCAGTTGAGCTCTCTCCCTGCGCTATACATCTTATTAGGAAAAAGACACTCAGGAGGCTGAGGCAGGAGGATCATTATCAGTTTGAGACCAGCCTGGGCTACAAAGTTAGCTCAAGGCCAGCCTGACCTGCATAGTGAGACCCTGCCTCAAAAAGACTCTGCTCCCACAAAAAAAATCAGCTGCAAAGGAAAAGCTTCTCAGGGCTGGGGAGATAACTCAGTGGTCTAAGTTCCTGCCTGGTAGGAACAAGCATCTGGGGACCAGGCATGGTGACATACATCTGTAATCCAGCACTGGGAGGCTGAGGCAGGAGGATCCCTACAAGTCAAGTGCATAGAAGGGCCGGCTAAATAGCTTGGTGGATTAAAGCGCTTGCAAGCAGGCACAGGGGCAGGGGGTTTGATCCCGTGCTGGCCCCACCCCTGGGGCACACTGAGACAGACAGTTGAGACTGGGTGTGGTGGCACACACCTGTAATCCTAGATCTTGGGAGGCCGTAAAAAAAAAAAAAAAAAAAAAAAAAGTCAGCTGCATAGTGAAACCCTGTCCCAAATAAAAAATATTTTTTTTAAATTGTAAAAAGGAAAAATGCTTCTCAAACTACAATTGTTATAACCATGGGCATAAAGAATTAAAATCATTTTAAAAAAAGTTTTCAGGGGCTGAGGAGATACATGGCTCAGAGGCATAAAAACCCACCTGGCAAGCACAAGTACCTAGCTTGATTCCCGGCCCCATGTGCCGTGCGGCGTTGGCCCCAGATCCTGGGCAGACCATCACCGCCCTGGACGTGGGTGCCCACCTTGTGACCCCGGAACCGAGCGTGGTGCTACGTGACTGTAATCCCAGCACTCAGGAGGTTGAGACAGGAGGATCTCCATGAGTTCTAGGCCAGCCTGGGGCTACGAAAGTGAGCACGAGGCCAACAGGAACTGCATGGTGAGATCCAGTCTCCAAAAAAAAAGTTTAAAAAATCTTCTATTTACTTATTTGGTACAGGGGCTCACTATGTAGCTTGGACTCATATTGATCCTCTTGTTTTCAGCCTGGGACTATAGGGTATGCGCCACCATGTCTGGTTTCAGGGCCGCATGTGGTACGAGGATCAAACCCAGGTCCTTGCATTTGCCAGGCAGGCGTTTAGACCACCAAACTATCTCCCCAGCCCCTAAAATCATTTTTATAATTCCTTTTTTAAAAATTAATGTATTTGGTTGTTATAGGATCTCACAGCATGGCTTGGTTGGACTCAGTGACTCTCCAGTTTGCAGCCTTCCCAGCGCCAGGATCACAGGCGTGGGCCACTATGCCCGGATGCTGTGGGTGGGGCTGGCGCAGCGTGCAGTACCAGGGACTGAACTGCAGTCCCCAAGCTCGCCTAAGCAGGCGATTTAGTCCACTGAGCTATCTCGCCAGCCCCATTTTTATAATTCCATGAGCGCTTCAACTTTCTCCTAAATATGACTTGTCTGCTTTCTTTTTTTCTGTCTTTCTTTGCTTTGCAGGTAGCAGGATTGAACCCACTGAACTACATCCACAGACCTTTTGAACATTTATTTATTTTCGTCTTTTTGAGACAGGGTCTCGCTACGCAGTTCAGGCTGGCCTTGAGCTCACTTTTGTAGCCCAGGCTGGTCTTGAACTCTCACTGATCCTCCTGCCTCAGCCTCCCAAGTGCTAGGATGAAAATTTATTTTGAGACAAGGTCTCACCAAGTAACTTGGTTGCCAGGTTGGCCTCAAACTTGCTATCCTGCCTGAGCCTCTTACAGTCCTGAGATTATAGGCGTGCACCACCGTGCAGTCTCACTATGCAGTTCAGGCTGACCTGGTGTTCACTTTGTAGTCCAGGCTAGTCTCGAACTCACAACAACCCTCCTGCCCTCCTGAGTGCTGGGACTATATAGGCGTATGACACCAGGCCTGGCTTGTTGCTTTTTTTTTTTTTTTGTACTGATCAAATTTGGGACCTTGCCCTTGTCAGGCAAGCACTTATGCCACTGAGCTGTCTCCCTAGCCCTCCACATATTATTTTAAAAGCAAGAAAATACAAATGCAAATTTCATGGTACTTTTTCTGAAAGGCAGGCAATAGGATAGGGGAATATAGTAGTAGTTATGATATCTCGTGCTTTTTATGTATTAGTACAGGCTCTACACCGACAGGCTCTACACCGTCTCACTATGTGGACTGGCTCTGTAGTAATCCTTCCTGTCTTCAGCTTCCCAGCCTCCCCAGCGAGGGCCACCACGCCCAGTCTCATTCAGCCTCTCAGTGCTCCCTGGGGTTGGGGATGGCACCGCTCCCTGGGGCTAGAGTTCCAGCCGCTGCCCTCTGCCTAACCAGGCGCTTTAGTCTGCTGAGCTATCTGGCCGGCCCTCCGACTCCCTTTCCTTTCTGCTGAGGGGACCGTGGCGGTACAGGCCTCTAATCCCAGCATTCGGGAGGCTGAGGCAGGAGGATTGCTCTGAGGCCAGCCAGGGTTACATAGCGAGCCTGAGGCCAGCCGGAAGCACACAGTGACAATTTGCCTCAAACAATAGTCATGTCATAGTTCTTTACATCCACCCCTTAATCCTTGAGCAGCTCTAGTGGTGGACGCAGGGAGCTGTGGCTCCCAGAGGGTCGTGGGCCGTTGCTCCTCCCCGCAGCAGCCGTGGCCCCGGTCCTGAAGCCCCGCCCACCCAGCACACACAGGGCGAGGGTCGCCTTTGTCCAGGAGCCCTAGCAGGGGACCTTAACCAGGTACCTGACTGTAGGACCTGCAGCCGTGCCCTGACTCAGCCCTGAACCAGGCCACTTCCAGTCTCTGCAAAGCCCCCCAATAACAGTGGACACCAGCAACCGCCAGATGAGTCCCCGGCCCCCTGTACCCACAGGGAATCAGGACACACGCAACAGTTCGATGTTTATTTCCAGAAGGTGATGGGGACGGTGGAAATGCACCTGGACACCACTTTCTGCACAATAAATAGCCTCCCCAATTCGGAAAAAGAAAAATGAGAAAGTAAGAAGCACGCATGCGCAACCAAGACACCGGGCGCGTCAGCCCTTTCTCCGCTGGCGGACGTCTCGTCCCTAAGGCGGGCCGGGCCGGCTCCCCGAAGTCTCGAGGCCGCTCCCTGGCGCTGGCTGGCTGGCACACACGGAAACCTCACTGGAGCCGCCCCACGGAGGCCCCGAGTTGGTGGCCGGGCCCCAGGCCCTGCCGGGCTCCGTGTCCCAGGCCTCCCGGCCCTTGTCGTCTCTGTTCACCACTGTGCAGGGGGGCTTCGGTTTGGGCAGGGCGGGAGCTGGCGACACTCCAGGATGTAGCAGATGAACCCCAGAATCCTTCTTGGCCTTCCCCCCACCCCGGCCCCCAGCCATCACTACTGGAGCACAGCAGCGAGGGAGGGGGACTTTCTGTCTGGGCTCCGCGTCCCAGGTGACTCAGTGGCCTGCGACCTAACGACGCCACACCCATCCTTTCCAGGCTCTGCACCCACAGCTCAGTTGGGGAAGTAGTTATAAAACTGGCCATCTGCATCCTTATCAAAAGGAGACGGGGCCCCCGCGGGGGACAAGCTGTCGCCACTGGAGGGGTAGGGGGACACCCGTCTCCTCTTAGAGTCTCCTTCACCCAGGCCTGAGTCACAGGGCTCTGGCCGGAGAGGGGTGACCTCAGTCCACAGGGATGGGGAGCCCTGCTCGTCCAGGGCCCGGCCCTCTAGCGCACCCGGGCCAGGTTCCATGGGCAGAGTCCGCATGGGGCGGAACCAGCTGGCCGGGCCCACCTTGGGGGGATACTGCGGGCCCACAGGCCACCCTGCCCCGGGGCCCAGGACCTCCTGGCTGCGGTAGTAGGGCACGGCGGGCCCGGGCGCCGAGGGCAGAAAGGCCGGCTTCATGCCCACACCGCGGAAGTCCGTCTCGTAGCCATGGTCCCGGGGGGCGCCCAGCCAATAGGGCTGCGAAGCCACATCCTTGGGCTGGCCGGTGAGGTCGGGGTAGAAGCGGCTGGGGACAGGATACTGGCCAGAGAGGAGAGGGGAGTAGGGATCTCCCCCAAGCAGCTGACAGTTGGGTCCAGGTGGAGAGGGCACGTTGGCGTCAACAGAGGTGTACACGCTGGGAAGAACGGGAGGCAAGAACGCAGGGGTCACAAGCAGAACCAGTCCCCGTGCCGCCCAGCACTGCGTGTCCCTTCCCGGACCCAAAGTGACCAAGGGCACTTACGACTCGAAGTTTTCCCGGAATCCTTTGGCAAAGGGGTTGTTATCAATTTTCAGCTGCGTGATCTGCAGGGAAGGAACAGAGGGTCCCCTGAGCCCAGCGTCCGGGACTTGCCCCCGCCCTCCCACGGGAGACTCCACCCAGGTCACCTCGGCGTTCTGGTAGGCGGTCACCGCGATGAACTGCGTTTCTTGGAAGGTGAAGATGTGCGTGTTGGAGGCGGTGCAGGCGGCCTCGGGCTCGCCGTCCGTCACCTCCACGATGTGCAGCCGGGGCTGGTACTTATGCAAGGACTGCAGCACGATCATCTGCAGGGCGGCAACGGGCGCGGGTGAGGGAGGGAGGGAGGCCAGCGGTCTCCAGCCCACTCCAGGGTGTGTGCGGCGACTCCCAGCCGGAGGGACCCCGCTTATCCCCTTTTGCAACCCCAGAAACCCACTGTGGCAGAAATATCAGCATAGGAGAGAGGGCCTTTACACTGGCCATGGTGGCACACGCCTGTCATGCCAACATTCGGGAGGCTGAGGCAGGAGGATCGCTGAGAATTCAAGGCCAGCCTGGGCTACATAGTGAATTCAAAGCCAGCCTGATGGCACAGCAAGGCCCTGTCTCAAATATATAATTTTTTTTTTTTTTTTAAATTGGATTTAAAGAACATGTCACCCCTAGGATCTCCTAGGGGCTTGAAGCCTCCCATTCCCGGGAACAGCCACCTGGAGGGCAGGAAGGCTGACCTGGGTCACGTTGTTGGAGGCGCCCTTGTTGTTGGTGAGTTTCAGCTTCCCGAAGGAGACTTCCTGGCGCATCCAGTGGGCGCCGGTGTTGGGGGAGTCGGGGTGCACGTAGAGGCGGTTCCCTGCAGACAGGGGTCAACAGCTTTGCCTTGGCCCGGCCCGGACCCTGGTGAGAAAGGGCTCTGCCTGCTCTGGCGGGCTGGGCAGGATGCGGGGGCGTGCGGAGGACAAGCTAGAGGGAAGCGGCAGGTAGGGGCGGGGTGGGCCACAGAGTTCAATCTTCGGGTGAGGTCCCGGGGGGACCCACCAGGGGGCGCCCGCCGCTCCTAGGCACGTACCTGGCATGGTGCCCTCAGCCTTGCCGCACTGCACCCACTTGCCGCTCTGGTACCGCCAGTGGTGCTGGTCCACGAGGACCACGTCCACAAACATCCTGTAGTGGCTGGTGGGCTCCAGCCCCGCCACGGTGAAGGACAGAAAGGGGAACATCCGCCTGTGAGGAGAGACGTCGCAGGCGTCCTGTGCACCAGCCCACAGGGGAGCCACGCCGGCCCGGCCTGCTCCCCGCAGCTCACGGGGGTGCCCAGGAAGTCAGCTGGCCGCGTGGGAAACATTGGGCTAAGGACACTTTTTTTTGAGACTGGATCTTTGTAGCTGGCTAGGGTGGCTTTAAACTCTTATTAACCCTGGGCTGGAGAGATAGCTCAGCAGTCTAAGGCACCTGCTTAGGCCACTGCAGGGACCGCGGCCCGATCCTGGCACCACATGCTGCGCCAGCCCCACCGCCCAGGACGAGCTGAGCCAGCCATAACATTAAAAAAGAAAAAAGAAAAGAAAACTCTCATTGTTCCTCCTGCCTCAGCTTCCTGGGTGCCGGGATTACAGGCCTGTGACACCATGCCTGATTTAAGGTTTTTGTTTTGTTTGGTCATTTTCCCCCCTTTTCTCTTTTTTGGCACTGAAGAGTGAATCCAAGATCTTGTGCTCGCTGGACGCCCGAGCGACGTCCCCACCCCCGGGGGCACTCTATATGTGAGCCCCATACAGTGCCACTCTAGGGGGCGACATCCCTACTGTGATGCACAGAACAAGCCGCCTCGCTGCCGCAACTGGCTTCCACCCCCCACCCCCGCACGCCACCTCCACCCTCGCCACCACCACCAGCTCCACTATCACAACCGCCATCGGCTGGGCGCCATCTACACCTTCCGTGCAACCCTGGCCTCCAGGGTCACGGCGGCTACAGGACCCCACTTCCCAGCCGTCACCAGCCCCAACCTCCACTCCTCACCTCACCTCTACAATGTCACCTGCAACACCAGCATCCGGCGCCCAACCACACCCTCCCGCTAGCCACGGCCCCCACCGTGTACCCCAACACCCATACTGCCCTGGCCCGGCCACCAGTTCACAAGCTCCCGGCCGTCTCCTCAAACCCAAGCGGGAGGAGCAGGGTCATCAGAATGGCAGAAGCAAAGCCTCATGGGAAATGCTTGTCCGTCCCCTCCCCTCCCCCTCTCTCCCCCCTCCTTGCCCTTCCCCCTTCTGCCCCATGGTTTATAAATTAGGAACCCTGGGGTATGAGGAAGAGTTCCGGGGTCCCTACACACTTTTTGACGGATGCCAGTCCCCAGTGTGTCGCCAAACCACATCCTTGCCGATCTTGGGAAAGCCGTGCACCCTCATATTCCTATTTCCCGCAGAATACTGGGCCCCAGGACTGGGGAGATAGCTCGGCGGCATAAGAGCTCGCCTGGCCCCCAGTCTCATCGCCAGTACCGCATACCTTGCAAGCCCGTGAACGTGGCGGGGTTAGCACACGCCTGTCATCCCAGCACTAGAGAGGCTGAGGCAGGAGGATTATAAGTTCAAACCCACCTTGGGCGTCCTAGTGCTCAACAAGACCATATCTCATTATTTATTTATAATATTTTTATTTATTCATTCATTCTTTCATTTTGTAGTACCAGATACTGAATTTGGGGTTACGTACTTGCCAGACAGGTGCTTATGCTGCCGAGAACAGGAGTCTTCCCAGCCCTTCAAAATTAAAAATTTTTCGCTGAGCCTGGTGAGCTCAGAGCCAGCCTAAGCTATATAGGGGCTCTTCCTCAAAAACACAAAAAGCAGTGTTTCCAACCCATTTCTCAAACCATCTCAACCTCTGACCGTGGTAAAGCCACTCAGCTGCCTTCGATTTTCTAACCAGTTCCTGTCCAAATAAAGGAGCAAAAAGGGAATGCTCTTTTTTTTTTTTTAAGGTCCTAGGGACAGCACCCAGGGCCTGGGGCAGGCTAGGCAAGTGCCCTGCCCTAGCTGCTGCACCCCATCTCTGAAACACACTTTTAAAAAACTGTACTTAGTACAGGATCTCACTATACAGCCTGGACTCTAGTGATTCTCCTGTTGAAACACGCCTTTTTTTTGGGGGGGGGGGCTGGCCAGCGAGGTGCTGGGGATCCAACAGTAGTCCCTGCGCTTGCCTGAGCTTCCCTAAGCAGGCGCTTTAAACCGCTAAGTTATCTTGCTGGTCCCTGAAACACACTTTCTGAGCCTCCGCTTACACGCCAGCCGTTATCAAGCCAGGCCTTTGGGATATCGACGTGATTTCCTATTTTCTACTTGAAGAAACGGAGGCTCCGAGAGTGTTGGCGACAGCCCCTTGGTAGAAGGGCAGGACTGGGGTCTCCATCTTGCTTTTATCTCTAGTAGCTCAAAGCACAGCAGACACCCAAAGGTGATGGGGGTTCTCTGGTTCACCCCAGGAAGCTAGAACCACCACCAGCTAGAATCTCAAAATAGCCCGATTTACATAATGTGCTGGGACGGGACCTGAATGGGGACTCGTCCCACACGGAGTCCCCCAGACCACTCACCATCCCACCCTCAGGACACATAGACCGAGGCTCCGCTCCCTCTGGTTCCCGAAGGAGCTGTCACTTCCCGATGGCTCCCGGGAACACTGTCATTGCTCCTGCATCCCCAGCTCCTGGCCTGGTCCAGTCATGATCCTTTTGGACTTTTTTTTTTTGGGGGGGGGGTTGGTATTTTGAAACAAGATCTCACTTTGTAGCCCAGGCTGGCCTTGAACTCACAGAGATCCTCCTGCTTCAGCCTCCCTAGGGCTGCGATTACCTGTGTTTATTACTATGCCTGGCTTGGTATCAGCTTTTAAGGTGCCTCGCCTGGTCAGTTTAGCAAGACCCTGGCTCAAAATTAAAAGAAAAATTAAAAAGGTCACAGGATGTAGCATGAAGGCCCCGGGAGCATCCCACAGTACAACAGCAAGGAGCCGAGCGGCCTCCTGCCACAAGCTCTGCTTGGCCTTCAAGGCGGCTCCTCCCCCCACGACTTCGGACCCACAAAACAGAAATCAAACGGCCATTTGCAAGCCAGCCGCAGTAAAAACCAAAGTTGAGCCAGATACAGGGGCCCCTGGAAGTCCCAGGCAGTAGGGAGACTAAGGAAGGAGCCCCGGAATAAGATGCCAGCCTCCTCCGTCCCTGTCTGCTCTGTCTGCCTGTCTGTCTGCTCTGTCTCTCTCTCTCCCCCTCCCCGCTCCCTTTCTCTCCCTCTCTCTGTCTCTGTGTCTTTCTCTCTTCTTCTTTAGAGACAGGGTCTCCCTGTACAGTGCACACTGGCCTTGAACTCACTATGGAGCCCAGGCTGAGATTCCAGCTCTTGGAAAAAAATAAGAAAGCTGTTTGTACCTTGTCATCTGCTGCCACAAAAATGATGGGCGTCAGCCCTAATAGAACGCAACTTTAAGCCTAAAAAAAAAAAAAACACTTTTTTTTGCCTAGCAAGTGCAAGGTCCTGTGTTTGATCCTCGGTTCCGCCAAAAGAAAAAAAAAAAACACGACACTTTTTTTTTTTTTTTTTAAAGGCATGGAACATCCTCAAAATTGGGAATGTAGCCAGGGGAAAATAAAATAATGAGGGCGGCGGGACCTGCAAGGACAGTGACGAGACAGAAACTGCAGCCGCGCTGCCAACGCCGCACTTTGCTCGCACAAACCCCAGTACAAACGGAGCTGCTGAACAACAGAGCTCCCAGAAGTCGAATTAATTACAATAATCAGCCAATCACACCCAGAAAAGCGGGGATTACCAACAATTAATTCACGCCCACCGCCCACAGACCTGGCCTCTTCCCCCGCAGGCAGGCGCACTCTGGGCCCGGCGCACCCGGCTCGCGCTCCACACTGCAGCGCCGCCAGCGACGCGCACGCCCGGCCCAGCGGCGCTCAGCGCTCCCCCGCGGCCCCCATGCCACTCCGGACTCGGCACTCCCCTCCCCACGCAATCTGAGCCCCTGGGACGGCTCCTCTACCTGTACCCCAGTCCTGTTCTGCTCCCCATCCCTTCCTGTCGTGGACCCAAAGCTGGCCAGCCGGTCCAGGCCCAGGGTGGCCCGGGCGGGGAGGAGAGGAAGGGCCCAGGGCGGCGTGAGTCAGCGAAGGCCATCGCAGGCTGCGGGGCTGTGGGTGGGCCGAGGTGCAGGGAGTTTTCAAAAAGGAAAAAGCTCGTGGGTGATGCCGTGGTGACTGACAGGTCACTGGAACCCACGGAGGCAGCGGCCAGCCCGCAGAGCGGGAGGACAGAAAGGAAGCTGTGCTCTGGGCCTAAAAGCCCAGGTCGAGAAGAAATGGCTACTGCGGACTTCCCAGGTCTCGCGAGCCCAGCTGAGGCGGCTCCAGGCCTGGCTGGGCTGCTGGGGGCCCAGCCGGGGTCCCTCCCCACACCCTGGGCCCAGCCGGGGTCCCTCCCCTCACCCTGGGCCCAGCCGCGGTCCCTCCCCCCACCCTCAGCTCCAGCCCTTGGGGCTCGATCCAGGGCGGCAGCCAGGGAAATGAAGAGGAAATGTGCACCCCACTCAACAGGGACCCCAAGTTGCCCAAAATGGCCCCACAAAATGGACTAAAGCACAAGGATTGAGCCAGCTGCGGTGGCCACACCTATAACCCCAGCACTCTGGAAGTTGAGACAAGAAAATTGCAAGTTCAAATCCAGCCTGAGCAATTTAGGAACTTAATAAGATTGTGTGTCAAAATAAAACATAAGGCCAGGTGTGCATAGCACTTGGAGGGCTGAGGCAGGAGGATCGCCATGAGTTCAAGGCCAGCCCAAACTGCATATCAAGACATTGTCTCAGGGCTGGGGAGATAGCTCCATGGCACAAGTGCCTGCCTGGCAAGTGCAGCGTTGTGAGTTCAAACCCCAGTCCCACAAAAAAAACAAAACCAACCAACCAACCAAATAAACAAAAAACAAAGAAAAAGTATTCCAAAAGTAATTCAAAATGAGTAGATGTGAGAGAAATGAACTGCACAAACATGTAAGTAGCAGACCTTGCTAAAAAAAAAAAAAAAAAAAAAAATGAAATCCCAACATATTTGTCGTACCTTTGGGGCTGGCAATATGGTTCAGCGGTCTAAAGCGCCTGCTTAGGCAAGCTTAGGCAACTGCAGGGACCATAGTTTGATCCCTGGCACTACATGCTGTGCCAGCCCCACTCCCAGGGGAATAAAAAAAAGACATTGCCTCAGATTGGGCCTGGTGGTGCTGGGCCTGTAATCCCAGCTCTTGGGGGGCTATAAACAGGCAGATCACTACAAGTCCGATCAGTGTGCAGTGAGACCCTGAACACCCTATAGATCCTCGTCACCCAAAAAAAGGACATTGTCTCAAAAAATAAAGGGCCAGGTAGATAGCTCAGCAGGTTAAGTGCCTGCCTGGCAAGGGTAAGGTCCTGAGTTCAATCCCCAGTACAAAAATAAAATAAAATTAAAAAATGAAATAAAATAGAGCTGGAGATATAGCTCAGTGTATGGGCCCTAATTCATATCCCCACTACCGCATAAAAGTGAAAACAAAGTCAAAGATTATAAAACGCAGAAACACAGGCACAGGGCTAGGAACAGGAAAATTTGGTGATATGTAGGACTTTCTTTTCCAGTTCGCCAGTGGTACTGTAGACAAGACCTCCCTGTGTTATCCAAGTCGACCCAGAGTTTGACATCTTCCCACCTCAGCCTTCTGGGTAGCTAAGATCATGGCCATTGTATTTATTTTTTTTTTATGATGCATTTTCACAGGCGCAGGGAGAAACAGCATCTGGGTTTATTAACCACTCAGTTACTAACACACATTCAGTGGCAGAGGCACGGAAGCACGTGAGGGTAACAAAGAAGACAAGGCCGGGCGATACAAAGGCTGTTGCAACTGGAGGACGGATGGGCAGACAAACCTGGCACAGGGCCGGGTGTGGTGGCGCACACCTGTAACCCCAGCACTTGGGAGGCTGAGGCAGGAGGATCGGTGTGAGTTTGAGACCAGCCTGGGCTACAAAAGTGAGCTCAAGGCCAGCCTGAACTGCATAGCGAGATCCTGTCTCAAAAAGACAAAAAAAACAAAAACAAAAAACCAACACCTGGCACATTGTTTTGTTCACTTTTGTATGTGGTGGCTTTTTTTTTTTTTT
>PVKN010028319.1:0-13276 GCA_004027915.1 Capromys pilorides
TCCACAGTAATGACAAGTGTGGTCTTTTCCCCACTGAAAAGCTCATCAAAGCAAATCCCAGCCACAGGAAGCTGGAGAAAAAGACCAGCATTTCTTGAGAACCTGCTGGGCTCTGCCAGTCTGTGTGATGACTCGGGCGCTGGAGAGCCTGAGGATGTGATCACCATTCTAAGGCCACATGCGCATGGCCTCCTTGAATCCTGCAGGGAAAAATCTATGACATTGTGGAACCGCTGTGCTATGCTCTGCAGGACTGCTTCACAAATGCGAATAGCAAAAAACAGAGTTCAAGGGCCAGCCTGACAGCTCAACGGACTAAAGCGCCCGCTTAGGCAGAGCATGGTGGCCAGGGTTCAACCCCCAGCATGCCGTGCCGGCCCTGCCCACAGGGTGCGCTGAGACTGGGTGTGGTGGTGCGCACCTGTAATCCCAGAACTTGGGAGGCTGAAAACAGGAGGATCACTATGAATCTGATCTACATAGTGAGACACTGTAGACCCTGTCCTAAATACAGAATAAATAAATAAATAAAGAGTTCAATAGCTAAATTGTAGCAGCTATTTCTGGGTCTAAGAGCACCCACTTGACAAAAACAAGTACTATAAAAAATGGTGTTATAATGCAGAACCACTGAGGGTTGTTCTCTTACGTAAGGGATGATAGCTGCCATTGGTAAATATAGTTTAAGTAGTGGTTTCTGCTTCTAGATAGTCATCCAATATTCACAAAAAATACTTTTTGAGTGCCTACCACAGCCAGGCCCCACAGACAACAGTGGCAAATGCTTGATGGAAAATACTAGAAATGAACCTCACCTGGGACTAAGAAAAAGGTTCCCCAAGAAAGTGAGTTAAATTAACTTACAGTACGTCTAAATTAACTTGGGGGAGAGGTGACAGGCAACAGGCAGAAACTGGGGTGTGAGGGGCTTATATGGAAAGGGGGCCAAGGGCATTCAAGGGCTAAAAGGAAGCTACAGGATAGGGACCCAAAAGAGAGATCTGGGGCAGAGCCATTAGTAGCTGATTAGAAACTTAATCTTTTTGTTTTTACTTGAAAGCAGTCAGAAAGCACTGAGGGATCCTCAGCAGGAAAGTGGCATGGTCACCTTTGTGTTAAGATTGGCCACAGTATAGGGAAAGCTGGTGCCTTAGTTAATTTGCCTTTGTGGAGACACAGACCCAAGTTAAAAGAGGGAAGGTGTATTTCAGTTTACAGTCTGTAAAGATTTCAGTCCATAGCTGGCTGGCTCCAAGGCACAAGGGCAAGGTGGAGGGGCCTGGGTGGAGAGCTGCCCACAGCCTGGAGAGAGGGGCAAGGGAGGAGCAGGGCAGAGACAAACACTTTTCAAGCCACCCCTGCGGCGACCCACTTCTTCCTACATCCCTACATCCCATCTCCCAACAACAAGCCACTGATGATTAAACTGTCCCCAAGATCCAATCACCTCCCCAAAGCACCACCTGAGAGTGCCTGAGGCTTTGGGACATCTAGATATCACCACTGAACTAGGCAAGCAACAAGATGTGCTGTGGTAGAAGAGCTGGAGCTCCGCACAGTCAGAGACTAAGAAATGAGGAGTCTGGGCTCCGCAGTGAGATGACTGTGTATACTTGGGACACAGAATAGACAATGGAGGCAGGGAAGGATCTGGGTTTCCGTAACTGAGTGGAAGAGGACCAGATCTGGAATGGATGGAGAGCTATGATCTATTCTAATCCTACACACACATACACACCCACACCCACACACACACCCCCACACCCCCCCCCCACACACACAACCCATCCCCAACCTACTGGCTCAGGTCACTGGTTCAGTTCCTTTGTCTCTTGTGACATAGAACTGCTCTGGTGTCAGTTTCTTCTGCCACTCAGCCTTGATGAGAGCCGGTTTACACTTTGTAAGAGACTCTGCATCATTAAATAGGAAGTTTGTGTTATTAAAATAAAAAGGCACAATGAACTCTTCTTCTCTGGCCTTTCTCCCAAATACACCATCTCTCAGAAAAATAATTTCATACCTTGTCTCTCTGCCACACTTTATGCTTTGCAAGGGCTGGAAGACGCAGGTACAAAAAATGCTTTGACTATTTAATTTAATAAGAAATCAGTACTAAGTAGAGAGCCAGCCTTCTAGTCCTCCGGGGGCACAGAAGCTAAAGAAGCAGCTGAAATGTGTAATAATGCAGAATACACTCTCAGATACCTGAGCAGCAAAATTGATCCTCTCCTCCATTCCCACTTTTGGAGAAGAATTCCTGTCACAGCACAGCTGGGAGCAGTGGTGGACTGGATAGAAAAGAACCCTGAGCTAGTGAGTTATTAAACTCCCTTGCTTATTGGCTTATAAAGATATCTCTGATGCTGTCTGTCAAGGGAGATCTTTATTTAAAAAATCTCGTATAAAGACTCCTATCCTACCAACCCCTGAAAAGCAAACTGAGACCTATATAATCTATTATGCTTTGTAAATGCTGTCCGTATTGTTTTCCTTTCTGACTTCCTTTAGCTTCTAACTTATTACTTTTATGTGGGTGAATAACAATGCAAAACAATGACAATGCTCTCCTCAGATAAAACAAATTGAAAGCACATTTTTCTTAGTATATGTTTTAATCATCCAATATTAAGAATATGAAAGGATTTTATAATTTCTTGGACTCTTCAATTCACAAATGGAATAGAGAGGTGTGATGGGTTAGAAACCCACCCAGAGTGTTAAAGAAAAAATGTTAAGCAACTGTGATACTGGTGAGGGTTACAGCTCAGTGGTAGAGCACGTGCTTAGCATGCATGAGGTCCTACTGTCATCACCAGTAGCAAACCAAAACCGCTTGTCCTGTGGGGCCACATATATCAAACATGTCATAAATTTTTTTCTCTTTTTTCTTTTTTTGGTGGGACTGGTGTTCAAACTCACATCCTTGCTCTTTCTGGGCAGTCACTTGTGCCATGGAGCTATCTTTTCGGCCCCCATAAATTTATTTTATTTATTTATTTTAAATTTTATTTATTTATTTATTTGCTTGTTGTGTTTGTTTGTTTCTTTATTTATTCATCTTGTGGCTGGCTCAGCCTGCCCTGGTGGTGGCGCTGGCGCAGCATGTGGTGCTGGGGATCGAACTGCAGTCCCCGCAGTTGCCTGAGCCCTCCTAAGCAGGCGCTTTAGACCACTGAACCATCTCGCCGGCCCCATAAATTTATTTTTGAGTTTCATTTTTGGTCTAAAAAATAGTCCTAAATAATAATAATTTATGTTTTTAAAGGTTTTTAAAAACTGTTAAATATATTACAATTTTACTTAAAAATATTCATTTTGTAAGGGCCGGTGAGAGCTTAGCAGGCTAAGCACCTGCTTTGGCAAGCACAGGGACCAGGATTTAATCTCTGGTCCTGCATGATGTGCCAGCTCCATCCAAGGCAGGCTCAGAGGGCAACTGAGACTGGGCATGGTAGCACAAACCTGTAACCACGGTGCTTAGGAAGCTGAAAACAGAAAAATCACTACAAGTTCAATGTGTGTAGTGAGACCCTATAGACCCTGCACTAAATAAAATAAAAAAAAAAGATTTTTTATAAAAATGAAAAAAAATTGTTTTGTAGCACAGAAATTTGTTTCTTACTATACAAACATAGTTCTGAGCTTTGCCTATGAAAATATATGTCAGCCGACACACTTTTTTTCAGGAACTCACCTCTTAGGAGTGAAGTAAAATGTATTTGTGTGACAACTACAATTTCCCAGTGGTTTTCCTTTTTTTCTTTTCTTTTTTTTTTTTAATGGCTGGTTCATCCTGCCCTGGAGGTGGGGCTGGTACAGCATGTGGTGCTGGGGATCAAACTGCAGTCCCTGCGGTTGCCTAAGCTTTCCTAAGCAGGCATTTTAGACTGCTGAGCCATCTTGCCAGCCCTCTCAGTGATTTTCACTTACCATTTAAGCAGTCAAATAATAAATGGAGAAGATAGAATTTTTAAAACTGCTATATTTGCAACCACCAAAATAAAAAAACAATTCAAGCAAGAACCATCAGAGGATCCTAAAACCCTTGGGTAGAAGAAAGTTATAAATTCAGTAACTCGGCTCAATGGGGTCTCAAAGAACAATGGTGCTTCTTCAACCTCCTTATCTAACTTTCTCTCTTTTCTGCACAATTGGCAAACCTTTTCCTATTTTCCTTAAACTATGGCTTCTACCACCTCCTACCTCACTGTCACCAGGTGACTCCACTAGGGAGGAACCAAAACCCATCAACCAGAAAACCTTTGCTTCTTGCTGCCCAACCTCCAGATAGCTCCACCTACACCAACCGTCCTTCTATCTTGTTGCGGTGAAGGGAGTGACTACCACCTTCTGTTCATGGCTGTTGTTTTCCCGGACTGTATCTTCTTTCACCTGTCTAGGAACCAGGATCAGTGAGGGCTCCTCCTTGCTATTTTCACCTCGACAGGCTAAGTCTCTTAGAGGGAGGAGACTTAGTCCTAAGCTACATACTTACACTACTCTCTGCTTAGTAGCTTAAATTTCCAGCACAAGATAAGGACTCCCAAATTTATTTTTTCTTCTGTCCTAGATCCCTTGGCTACTTCAGACTGATACAGAATCACCACCTGGGTATTTCCATTTGAATATCCCTCCCAAACAGGCGCAGTGCTTCACAATCTTCCCTTCCCAACCTACTAACCTTTTTTATTGGCTGGGGTGGGGGAGGGTGCCGAGGATCCAGTCCAGGGCCTGATGCATCTAGTCAAGCGCACTACCATTGAGCTGGACCCCACACCTCTGCTCTTCTGTGTCCAGAGCCATAGGAAGCCAGGAAATTGATGAAGTGTGTGTAGGTGGGACTGGGCCTCCTTGCCTGAAGACTTCCGCCTGCCTCAGTGCTGAGAAAAACATCCTGTCTCCTTCAGGCCAGCTATTAGTCGCTAAGCAACCTTGTGTCATGTGGTGCAGACTCTGCGAAAGTATAAATAAAGGGACATTTTTGTGTGAGTCGAGTTAGTCTTGCTCATCAGGCAGACTGACTTCCTACTGCCCTGTCTCCCTGGGTTGAACGTTCACAGTAAGACCTATGGATCTCTACACTGCTGTGTGCTCTAGCTCATGTTTCAAGCCAGAAATTTAAACCACCAGCCACATGACACTTCTCTGTACCAAGTCCTATTGATTCAACTTGCCAAATAACCAGGCCCCAGTCTTTCTCAATCTCTCAGCTACTGTGTTGATTAGACCACCCGCATGGCCAGCATAGACTGTTACAAGTTTCCTGACATGTATTCCTGCTATCCTGACCTTTTGATTTTTTTTTTCCTTGAGGCCCAAAAGTGCTCAGTGAAACCAAACACCCTCAAAGTCAATGCCAAACTTCCTAATGTGATTTCCAGTGTTCTCTGTGCCTTAGTCATACTTAGCAATTTTAATCACTCTCTTCAGCTGTATCTCAGTCATTCTGAACCAGTCTTCTAAGTCCTGGCAAGGTTTTGTTCATCTTGGCATTTCCACGCTCAATCCCTCACTTTAATACTGCTTCCCTTCTGCTTTTCTAACTCCTATGTGTCCTCAGGGCCTTCAGCATAAAGTACTCTACAGAAGTCAGTTATACCCCATTGGTTGATGGAGAAGGAGTTAAACCATACCATTACTAATTTTTTGACTGCTAGATCTGTCCATTTCTGATAAGATGGGATGCAAGTCTCCAACTATGACAGTGCATTCACCTTTTCCTCTTTGCAAGTTCATCCGTTCTTGCTTCCTACAGTTTGACTCTGTTATTAGGTGCACACACCAGGTTACATGGACAGCAAAGGGTCCACGTCAGGAACCCAATATGTCCCCATCTTGATCTTGGATGTATCGGCTCCCAGGACTGTGATAAATGTTTGCTGTTTAAATCACTCAGTCTGGGCCAGCCAAATAGCTCAGCTGATTAATGCGCTTGCAAGCAGGCACAGGGGGCAGCGGTTCCTATCCCCAGGCCTGCCTGCCTGCCAGCTCTGCCTCCCAGGCTCGCTGATAAGGCAATTGAGACTGGGCATGGTGGCGTGTGCTTGTAATGCCAGCTCTTAGGAGGATGTAAACAGGAGGATCACTATGAGTCCAATCTGGTAGTGAGACCCTGAACACCCTGTAGACCCTTTCCTATAATACAAAAAAAAAAACTGCTCAGTATTTTATTGTGGCAGCCCAAGCTCTGACACAGCCAGTGACAACAAGCCAAGACTCAAACGTTGGTACATTGACAACCAAGCCATTAACATGTTAGTATTATCTGCTTATCATTTAATAGGTTTCTAGAGTTTGTTAAATCAAACTTCTATGATTCACGTAGGTCTTTCTTAACATCTGAGTTGAGGCCAGTTTCCGATTCCTAAGTGGAATGTTTTAAAAAATGTCTTACCACATACAGCTTTGCTCTACCTTTGAATTATTTCCTTAGCCTACGTTCCCAAGAGTTTATTCGCTAAGTTACACAGCTCTTGGTACCTGGCCAAATTTTATGTGGCTGCAAAACTTCAGCTTCTTCTGACAGCACCAAGTACAAGCGTGAAGAAGTTTTCACTACCACCGCTACCCTACCACGGAGGCTGAGGAGAGCTACAGCCCAGGGTGCGCGTTTCTCTCACCCACGAAGTGCTGGTTGGCACCTGGTTGGCACACAGGTGGCTCGCGTCAGAAGGAAGCAATGGGGGCCGGGAAGGCGGCAGATGGAAGCCCCGGTGGACCTGCACTACATTTTGAAAACGTCAAGGGATGGAAAGCGTTCCAATGGGGCTGTGCGTCTCTGGGAACGCACTCTTCAAAGGCTGACAGACGCAGAGCCACCTGGAATCAGAGGCCGAGCCCTAGGCGGCGCTCCGGAACGCAGTGTCTGTAGCCTGAAGCACGACGTGCCCCCTATGGAAAAGGGACGGAGGGCACCTGGCGACACCCGCACGCACGTGTTCCCCGTCTGTCCCCGCCGCCACTAACAGTGACCTTCAATCTCCAGCGTCAACAAAGGAGGCGCCCACGGGACAGTGCAGCGGGATCTGCTCCGAGGCGCGGGACAGCAGCCATGCCAGGGACCCGGAGTCCGCAACGCCCGCTCCTCCCGGGCGCGCAGAAAGAAGAGGCACCGCAGCGGCTCTGCAGACTGACGTGAGCCCCGAAAGCAGCGCCTGGGCCTCTCAGGGCCCCGCTCCCACCTCGCGCCCTCACGCGCCGGGCCGGGGAGGTGGGGGGGGGCGGGCGGCCGCGGAAGCAAAACCGAAACCCGGAAGGCGGCGGCGGGGCCAGCGACGCGGGGTCCTACCTGCGTCCTCCTGTCCTGGCCCGGCACAACGCCGCACAACCTGCCCCAGCGACCCTGGCGAGGGCCGGGGCAGGAGTGCACGCAGCAGGCACGCCATTGCGCGGAGAGTCAGCAAGGTGCTGTGTGGCCCCATCCTCGAGGGGTCCCCGCCCCGCCCCCAAATGGACCCCTCTTCTACCCCCTCTCTGGCTGTTACCTCTCCTCCTATTCCCTCCCTCACACCCTGCCTTCCTGCCCCCACCACCCACCTCTGTTTAGTGTGCCCCCTACTCTGCCCTCTGGTTTTGAGCTTCCTTGCCTCTCTTACTCCAAATGTGCCCCCGACTAATACCTAGGTTGGACCCCAGGACACAACACCAAACTACTGCTCAGCCTGAGTCCAAATGCTGTTCTGTTTCAGTTTGTTTGCACTTTGCAGAGTTGTATATGAACAGAATCACGCACTTTGTGCTGATTTTGTCTGGCTTCTTTCACTTGGCATAATTACTTTGACATTCCTGTGCAATTTTTTCATGTAGCAATTGTTCATCCCTCCTCAGTGCTGAGTAATATTCCATTTATGAACATATGAAATTTGTATCTCTATTCACCAAAAGTTTCCAGTTTTTCTTTATTAAAACTAAAGCCTCCAGGAACATTCCTGTACAGATCTTTGTGTAGGTAGATACAATGTTTTCTCCTGGTATACCTGGAAGTGACTATCTCAATGGCAGTACATCAGAATTACACTTCCTCTCTATGGTTGTCAACACTTGAAATGTCCAGACATTTTTGGTATCCCATTGTAGTTTGACTTTACAGTCTCCAATGGCCAACCATTATGAGTGTTTCCATGGGCTTATCTGCAGCGAACATATTTTCTTTGGTAAAGAGTCTGTTCAGCTTTACTGTCTATTTATTATTAAGTAATTATTACTGAGCTTTGAATATTCTAGACACAAATCTCTTTTTATAGGGTCTTGCTATGTAGATAGGACTCATAGTGATCCTCCTGTCTCAACTTCACCAATGCTGAGATTACAGGTGTGTGCCAACATGTCCAGTTTTGGCGGCTGGGTCAGCACACCTGGGGGTGGAGCCAACACGGCATATGGTATCAGGGATAGAACCTGGGTCCTTGTACTTGCCAGGCAGACACTTAAGACTGCTGAGCTATCTCACCAGCCATAAAGATATGAATAAAGATATGAATCTTTATCAGATATTTGCTTCACAAAACACCTCTGCTCCCATTATGTGGCTTATCTGTTTTATCTCCTAGTGGCATCTTAGGAAGAGTAGTTTTCAATTTGGATGAAATCCAATGTATCACATTTTTGAGTTATACTTTGTGGTATCATATTTCTGTCCCTAATCTATAAATCACAAGATTGTCTATCCTTTTTTGTGAAAGTTTGTTGTAGATTTTGCATATAGGTTTACTAGTTATTTCAACTTAACTTTTGTATATGACAGCTACTTATTGTTTCTTTCTAACATTAGTGTCCAATTGTTTCAGCATCCTATGACTCCATCCACTGAATTGTGCTTGACTTTTTTTGTCAAAAATCACTTTGTCAATGTGAGACTCTATTTCTGGACTTTGTATTCTGTTTCATTAATCAATTTGGCTATTTTTTACATTACTACTACAATAGTCCTGACCATCATAGTTCAAATCAGGTGGTATGAATACAGTAATTCTGTTCTTTTTCAAAGCTGTTTTGGCTATTATAGTTTTCATACATTGCAACACACGTTTTAGATTCAGGGTCTTAACCACTACAAACTTGCTTGAACTTTGATAGGGATTTCCTGGTGCTATCCACAAATTCAGGGAGAATTGTCCTCATAGCCATCTGGAATCCATCGCCCTAAATATGCTACAACATATCCCTGAGTGAGATACAACTCTCAACTTCTATAGGTTTTCTTTACCTTCCATCAGCAGTGTTTTGGAGTTTTCCGTGTATAGATCTTGCACATCTCCTGACGGAATTATCCTGAAGCATGTTTTGGATGCTGTAACACTGTTTTATTGTTGTTGTGTTGATTTGTTTTGTTTGGTGTAATGGGATCTAAACCCAGGGCCTTACTCATGGCGAGCTAAGCCCTCTACCACCAAGCAGCTTCCCCAGCCTTCTCACTCTACTTTATTAATTTTAATTACTGATTGCTTTTTTGAGTCTGTACATTTTGTATATGCATCTTGTACTCCGTAATCTTGCCAGGCTTATTCTGGCAGCATCTTAGAGGACTTTCTATAGAGACAGCGATGGTAGAGTTTTACTTGCTCGCTTCCAATGCAAATCCCCACCCCCACCCCCGCCCCCACCCCCAGCTTTCTTGATTTATTTCACCTGGTCAGAGCAAACATCCTTACATTGTAGTTCATCTTGGAGGAAAACCATTCAATTTTCACAAGTAAGTTTTGAAGTAGTTTTGCAGGGATACCCTCTCAGATCGAGGAAATCCCCCTCTATTTGTAATGTACAGAGAGTTTTTATTGGAAGTGATGTTGAATTTTTGTCAAATGCTTTTCCACAGCTGGTGTAGACTAATATTTTCCTTTTTGTTTTTAGTTTGTTGATTGAATTTTAAACGTTAAACCTACTTAGTATTCCAACAATAAAACCTACTTTATCTCCTTTATGTATTATTAGATTTCATGAGTTTAAATTTTTCAATCCTTGCTCCCAAGGCATATTGATCTCTAGTGCTTTTTTAAATTTTATTTTTATTTTTTTCTTTTAATAAGAAATAACAATGTGACATTTTCAAAAACACATTAGTAGTACATTCCCAATAAATGATACAATGCATATTGTTGTCCTCTAGTGCTTTTTTCTTACAGCAGCTACCTGGTTTTGTACCTCAGTAATAAGATAATTCAAATTCAGAGAGGCAAATGTAATGCTCAGGATCACGCTACTAGTTAGTTGAAGCGCCTCTACACTTTAGAATTAATAAAATATTTAGGAATTAGAAACATTTAACTCACCTATTTTAATTCCTAATCAGAACAATTTAGGAAATGCAAAAATAACTTTAACTTTATGACATTGTGGGGAAATATGCATTCTGTACACTTACAGCATAGCCTTATTCAGGTAGCCAAAGCAGATATTCAGCTTCAGCATCTTTATCTCTCACAAGGGGTCATTGCAAAGATTATAGATGGTCTGTATTAAAGCTCCTAGGAAATTCTGTCAGGCACAGTTGGTCTTTTTGTTTATTTGTGTATTTTTGTTTTGGTACCAGGGATTGAACTCGGGACCTTGTGCTTGCCAGGCAGGCGCCTATGCCCCTGAGGTATCTCCCTGGTCCCCACAGTTGGTTTTAGTAAAAGTTAATCACTGTTATGAAGATTTAATGAGAAACACTGGTATTTATAAGTGGTTAATGATCAGTGCATCTCTGAATTTCTGCACATTCCCACACTCTGAGCAGTCTCATGCATTCCAAACACAGATGAAGCCCATGCTGTGCCCCCTGTCCCCTGCCACCCCATTTAAATCTGCAAGGAGGAGTCTTGCCTCCTTTGTGCAGGCCCTTCCAGGTCTTGAAATGCTCCTCTGCCCACCATCATCGTTCTAAATCAAATTTACTTGTGAAGAAGGAGCATGCGCTAATCTCACATTCTGGGCCCTACAGGCTTCACCTGAACACAACACTGCCTGTTACTTCCCGGGCACAGACTTCTAGCTGCCCAGCAATAGGTATTCTTCTGTCTTTTGTTACAAACATGTCTTTGATTGTATTGAGTGTAGCAATGTTTCTAGCTAAAATGTTACACTCACCAGCTCTTGGAAACAAAAGAAGCAGAAATCACGGCAAGGCTGCTAGGGAAACTGAAGAGGAGCTGGCTCACACCAGGTTTTGCTCTTTCTTTCCTTCCTGTCTGTAAATGAGTCCTGATGGCTGGAACACTGAGAATCTTCCGCCATATAGGAAGAAGGGACTCACACATGGATGATAACAGAAGACACCACAGAACCTGGAACTGTGATGATATTGCCAAGCCAATACTCTGGACTTCAGAAGCCTACCTCAGGGCAACAGGCAAATCCATGGTTTGTTTACACTGTTGTGATTTGGATTTTCTGTTTCATAACACTGATACAGTATTGTCTTAGTTACGTTTTACTCATTGCTGGGACAAATACCGGACACTCACAATGAGGGAAGGAAAGGTTTATTTAGCTCACAGCTCCTGGAGGTTTCAGTCCATATTTGTCTGGCCCAAGGTTGAGTAGAATAGGGCAGAGAGCATCCAGGTCATGGTGGCAGAACAGCAACAAAATGGTGACAGAGGCAACTGACCAACCAGGGTGCCGAGAGCAACAACCACCATCTGTCTCTCTGTCTCTCCTTATATTACATTCAGGCTCTCTGCCTTAGCCTATCCACCTTAGGCCACACCAATAATCCCAGCCATACTCAGACCAATAACCCCATCAGTACTAAAACACATAATCCCAGTGGATCAAGAGTCAAGTAATCCCAGCAGTACTCAGACCCATAGTCCCATCAGTACTAAAACACATAATCCCAGTGGATCATGACTCAAGTCTCAAACTCTAGAAGTCCCTGCCCCATGATTGCATGAAGCTTTGGGGAGACAACTAGACATAAACCATAACAAGTATATACCTCATATCCTGAGTTTGACTATGAAAATCTTCAAGAAAAGCAAAATTTCATAACTGATGCTTTGTAAATCTAACATATACAAACTATCAGCATAATAAAACATTGATAATAAAATCCCTAAAAAGATAAAATGGAGTGACCCCAAGATTGGAGATCAGTTCAAAAGCTAACTTGCATTTCCACACTTAAAGCTATTTAAGAAGAAAATGGTGTTGTAGGTGAGCTGTGTGTGATGCATAGCTCCTTGTCACGGGGCCTTAGTCTCTTTGCATCTGCCCAAAGGCCAGCGTCACTGCTCATTTTGGTTCTTCCATGGTCTAGAAAATTCTTAAAAACTAACCAGCTAGGACATACCAAATAAATACTAGTAAGAAAAAGTTTTGAAGCTTTTAAGGCAGTAAATGAAGACTTGGCTGGGTGGTTAAATAGAAAAACCATAGCATGATGTAGAATCTGGATTGTGTTTTCAGTTATTTTCCTAGTTGTACATAAGCCAACATTGGTGGTACAGCGGTGAGCATAGCTGCCTTCTTAGTTGTAAATAAATTTTTACATCAAGTTTTGGACCTTGATTTAATCATTAGAAACTAGTATAAGTGCTAAAAATAATACCCTGGATCTATAATTCAAATAAGATCTAAACTCTCTGTTATATAAGGTCTGTCTTAGTTACTTTTACTCGTTGCTGGGACAAATACCCAACACCCAAAATGAAGGAAGGAAAGGTTTATTTAGCTCACAGTTGCTGGAGGTTTCAGTCCATATTTGGCTGGCCCAAGGCTGAGTGGAACAGGGCAGAGGGCATCCAGTTCATGGCAGCAGAACAACCACGGGAGCCGAGAGCAACAGCCTTTTAAAAAGTCTCTTTGTGCTCAGTCTCTCTGACATGGGCCCATTGTGCCCTAGGGTAGAACCAATCACACCCCAGGATGGGCCCTTGATCCCGCTCTAGGGAGGAGCCAGTTATATCCTAGGCAGGCCCAGGTCATGCTCCAGGGAGGAACCAATTGTACCCCATCAGTACTAAAACACATAATCCCAGTGGATCATGACTCATGTCTCAAACTCTAGAAGTCCCTGCCCCATGACTGCATGAGGCTTTGGGGGGACAACTAGACATAAACCATAACAAGGTCTATAATTATACAACTTTCGGTGGAAAATGGAAATACATACTTTCCCAGAGAGCAGAGAGCTGAAACAGTAAAGATTTAAATAATGGGCAAGTTAATTTATAGATTAAGGAACAGCATTTACAATAGCACGGATTACCTTATAGAAATTGACAAAATAACAATTAAAATACAAGTTAATCAAATAGGTTTTTTATGTATTTGGTACAGGGTCTCACCA
>PVKN010028320.1:0-13276 GCA_004027915.1 Capromys pilorides
TATGATATCCAAGTTATGTGGAGAAGATTTTTTTTTCAAGAATTTGTCCATTTTATCTAGGTTATTCAATTTTTTACTGTTCAAGTATTCCTAATATTCTTTTCTGTCATAGTTATTTTTCTTATCACTGGAACAAAATAGCTGACACCCGTAACTTAAATGAGAAAAAGGTTATTTTGGCTCTTGTTTTAGGAGTTTCAATCCTTGTGTAGCTGGATGATGTACTGGCTAATACACTGAGTCAAACTGAGAAGTTTAGAAGTGTAGTTAAGTGACTCAGCAGAGAGCCAGGATTCTTACTTTTGTAAACATCCTCATCCTGCACAGAAGGAGGGCATGGACAGTATGTAAATTCTGCACCCCAGCCCCAGGGTAACTTGTTTATAATATGAGGCAAGAGAGGCTGGCTAGAAGTTGCAGTTGCTGTCCTTTCCTTTACCCTTTGCTGTTTTCTGTTGCTATGAACTGCTGTTCTCTGCCATGTGCCATTCTGCCTGGGAGTCAGCCGAGTGTAGACTGAACTAAATAAACTTTTCTTTTCTTAACTTTGGGTGTCAATATTTTGTTCCAGCAATGATTAAAAAGAAGCTGAGACAGAATTTGGTACCAGGAGTGGGGTCATTGCTGTGACCATACCTGACAGTGTGGATTATGAGCTTTTGGGAATGGCTTATGGGAAGAGATAAGAAATATTTGGAGGTATCACTTAGCAGTGAAGAGCTGGTATGCCTTTGGCTCTTCTGTATGGGAGACTCTGGTTAGAGCTCAGAAGACCAGAATGCTGATAGAAAGTCTGCCTGTAAAGACCAGGCCGAGGAGGTTTCTGTTGGGAAGGACTGCACTTGTTGTTAAACTGTGGATGATTTGTGTTATAGCTTGGCAGAAAGTTTGTTTGCATCTTGCTTCTGTCTTGAGACTTTGCCTGGGATTGAGATTAAGGGCAATGGACTAGTTAATCTTGCAAAAGAAATCTCAAAGCAGTCAAATGTTGAGACAGTGGTATGGCTATTGTTGAAGATTTTAGTCAGATATATGTTAACAGTCAAAAGCAAAGAGCCCTGTGATTTTGACTAGAAAGGAAGATGCAGGAAGGCTGTAGACTGCAAGGATAGAGCTGAGATCTCCATTACTCAGGAGGAACAGGAGAGCATAAAAGATGTCCTGAGGGCATCACAGAAGGTATCAGGTTCTTGCCATTTGCAGTCTCAGAATCTCAAGGATGAATGGAACTTTGCCTTGAGATGAAAGCCATAGAGCTCTATGTTCCAGAATGGAGGTGGTGGCCACAACAGGTTCCAGATTTTTTTCAACATAGAGAATTTGTTCCTTAGAATCATAATCAGAGTGCTCAGTGATCCAGGCATTCAACCCCTGTAGCCAAGAGAGAAGAGAGAGCTAGCTACTGCTCCAACTGGCAGCAGACCTTGACATCATCCATATAGCTTTGATTTTAGGTGTATTCATAATGCAGCAGTTCTGAGGTTAAGAAGGCTTCCACTTATATTTCAGAAGGCCTGGGAAGTCAGGCAATGTGCCTCTGAGCAGGCAGTGTATAAATCTGTGAGTGAGAAGCCTATTCAGTGAAAACCCCAGAGGTTTGAAAAAGCCAGGAACCTGTATTGTCTCAGAAAGCTGCAAGGTGGGAACAAAGCCAGCCCAAAGAAAATCCATGGGTGCTACCAGCAAAAGTGTCCTAGGGCTGGAGCTATGGAAGGGTTTTGGAGTTCACAACTCATTAGAGATTGCTTCAGATGTTCTACATGGAATTACAGGACTTAGTGTTTGCCTTTCTGGATTTTGGACTTGCTTTGTATCTTGCTGCCTGTACCTTTTGAATGGTAATTTTTTTCTTATGTCATTGAATGTTGGACGTGTTTAACTTTTTATTTGTACAGGCGCTCACAGCTAAAAGTTTGCCTTAGACCTTGAAGGAAACTTGGGACTTGGACTTTTCAGCATTGCTGAAACTGTTAGGACTTTGGAAACTCTTAGAGATGGACTAAAATACCTTTTGTATAAAGAGATGTGCATGTTTCTTTGGGTGGAGGAGTTCCCAGGGCAAAATATCATGGTTCTAATGTAACAAAATGTTCAAGTTGTAAAATGTTAATAAGTATGTGTATTTACCTGGAAACTGGTTTAAGGAAATGTCTGGTTTTCAAGTTGACAAAGAGTAGATTGTACTGGTTGATACATTGTGTCAACTTGAGAAATTTAGAAGTTTAATTAAATGACTCAGCAGTGAGCAAGGATTCTTAGTTTTGTAAACATCCTAATCCTGTGCAAGAGGAGCACCATTGCCCCAGGGTAACTTGTTTATAATATAAGGAGGGGAGAGAGGCTGGCTAGAAGCTGCACCTGCTGCTCTTCCCTTTGCCCTTTGCTGTTTTCTGTTGCCATAAACTGCTGTTCTCTGCCATGTGGCTTTCTGCCTGGGAGATAGCCTTACTGAAACCTTCACAAACTGTGAGCTAAATAAACCTTTCCTATCTTAATTTCGAGTGTTAGTATTTTGTTTCAGCAATGAGTAAAAAGTAACTGAGACATATGACATGGTGAGAGTTCCTGGACAGAAGGAAGCTGCTTATATCATGGTGGATAGAAAGTAGAGAAGGAAGACAGAGATGTTGTGGCCCCTTACCAGGTCACACTTCCAGTGACTCACCTCTCCTGACCCAGCCTCACATCACATGTAGCTACAGTAATTCATAATTCAATCACTTATCAAAAGCCCTGCTTATAAGCACATAGGGCCCTTGGGGTATATCCAGATATAAACCATAACATTCCATCCCTGACCCCTAAGATTGATGTGCATCAGTTTATGCAAAATGCATTTAGTCCATCTCTAAGAGTCACCAAAGTCTTAACCATCCAGTGTTTCTGTAAAGCCCAAGTCCAAAGTCTCCTCGGAGACTCAAAGCAAATTCTTAGTTGTGAGCGTCTGTAAAAATCAAAAAGAAAGTTTAGTACTTCCAACACACAATGACACAAGATAAACATTCTCTTTTCCTGAATAAAAAGAAACTAGACCAAAGCAAGACTGAGATCCAGTAGGATAAACATTAAATCCTGTAACTTTGTGTCCAGAATTCAGAGCGAGTTGTGGTAACAAGATGTGAACTTCAAATGGCTTGAGTGACCCCACTCCTGTAGCTTTGCTGGTTATATCTCACTCCTGGTACCAAACTTTGTCTTCACTGCTAAGACACTATACCTGGTGCCCACAACTTAACTTAGAAGAGGTTTGTCTCATGTGTTTTAGAGGTTTTGGTCCAGAGTTGGCTGGCTCTGTGACAGAGGTGGCATGGGACAGGTGCATAGTGAAGTAAAAGCTACTCTCCCCATGACAGCCAGGAAGCAGAGGGTGAAAGCAAAAGCCATGGAGGGAGATGTACCCCCTCTCAGATCATTCCTCCAGAGACACACCTTTCCCAAGAAGACCCTCTGTTCTAACGGCAAGTCTACTGTCCTGTTCCCATAACTCAGGGAGCTTCCCCACACCCTGCCTATGGGCACATGAGGCTCCTGGGGAACATCTAGATATGAACTACAACACTTCATAATCCTTTTTATTTCTATAAAGTTAATAGGAACTCTCCCTCTTTCATGCCTGATTTTAGGAATCTGAATCTTCTCTTTTCTCTTTATTAGTATTACTAAAGATTTATTAGTTTTGTTCATCTTTTCCAAAAAGAAGTTTTAAATTTTGTTATAATTTTTCTATCCTCTATTTTATTTACTTCCTCTATAATTCTTCTTGTTTTTTTCTTTCATCTTGCTTTGAGTTTAGTTTGGTTTTTTCCCCATAGTTATCTAAATTGGAAGTTTAGGTACGTTATTTGAGATTTTTCTTTTTGTTCTTAAATATAGGTATCGACAGGCAAAAGTTACTCACAAAGCCCTGCTTTCACTGCACCTCATAAGTTTTGAGTGTGTTTTATTTGCACTTATTCTAATATTTCTAACATTCCATGTGATTTTTCCCCTGACTCATTGGGTATTCAAGAGTTGCTTAATTTCTTCACTTTTGTGAATTTCTCAGATGTATTTCCATTATTATCCAATTCATTCCATTGTGGTTAGAGAATATGCCTTCTGTGATACAAATGTTTAGGATTGACTGAGGCTTATCGTATAGCCTACTATATTGTCTACTTGGGAGGACATTCCATATATGCTAGAGAAGAATATGTGACATGCTGGAGTGTTGTAAAGATGTATATTGTTTAGGGGGCTAGTCAAGTCTTTTCTACTCAGTTGTAGCTATTTTTGGAAGTGGGATATTAAAATGTTCATGTTTTATTGTTTAATCTTTCTTTAGGGGCCAGGGAGATAGCTCAGGGGCACAAGTGCGTGCCTGGCAAGTGCAAGGTTCTGAGTTTGATCCTTGATTCCGGAAAAAAAAAAATTCAGTTATCTTTCTTTTCTGAGGAGAGACTGGGTCTCACTGTATGGCTTAGACTGGTCTGGATTCACTATGTAACCCTGGCAGACTAAACTTGAGGTGATCCTCCTGCCTCAGCCTCCTGACTGTGGGATTACAGGTGTGCACCACCACGCTCAGCTTGTTTCACTTTCTGTTTCTCCTTCATTATATCACTTTTTGTTTCACATATTTTTAAGTTGTTAGTGAAGATTTTACATGTAAATATATAGGGAGAACTTCAAATATCACCATTAAATATGATGTTTACAGGAGATAGTTTCATAGATGCTGTTTACCACAGAGGGAAACTTCTTGGACTTGTTTAACAACTGTGCATTCTTCTCATTTTAGTACCAGTGCCATTTTACAATATGACATTGTTACTCTCCCATGAAGAGGTGAAGCATTTTTCTTTCTTGAACCTGGCTGCGCTGAGCACTTGCCAATAGAATATGGCAAAAGAGCTGATGTCTGAGTTCCAGAGCCTAAGCCTCACCTCTGCTCTTGCCTTCTTGGAGTCCTGAGAGCACCATGGTGCCAGGAAACTCAGGATGAGGGCCATGTGGGGCAAGCACACAGCTTCTGCCATGTACTGCTAATTAGAAGTGAGTCCCTACATCCCAGGCATACTTGGCTCCCAAGTGTTTAGTCCCTGCTCACTGGGTACATGAGTAGCTCGTCGGGGTCCCAGAGTAAGGTTGGCACCTTAAGGAAAGCGTTAGGGGAAATCATGGACCTCAGCCTCCTACCACTGTTACCAAATGTCCTCAGTGAACACCTTGCCCCAGTTGAAAATGCATCTCTCCTGATTTCTATCTTCTCTTGAGGCTTCATCTAATAATTCTTGATTATTAACTCTTTGATACTTTTGAGATTTTAAAAATATTTTATCCAGGGTCGGGGAGATAGCTCTGTGGCACAAGTGCCTGCCTGGCAAATGCAAGGTCGTGAGTTCGAACCCTGGTTCCGCAAGAAAAAAAAAAAATTTAATACAGCTTTTTAAGTTGTCTTCAGTTTACATGCCAGGAGGAAGGGTCTGACTTGCTTAATCTGCTATCAGCAGAATCATATGTGAGTGTGTTGTTTTAATTTGAGAATATTATTTTGCATGTGAATTCCCTTCTTTTTGCTAAAAATACATAGGCCTACATCAAAGAAAAAGTAATTACCTATGTCCCTTGTTTTCCTAAGTGACTTCTAGCAAAGTGAATTATAAAGTCAATATCTCTCATTGTTTATCACTGTAAAATTAAGGGCCACGTCATTTCATAGGAGCAGGCGAAATTCAAATCTCAACCTAGGATCCTTTGCCAGTGGAAACAGCTGCTCCTTCTCCCTTGTCCTTCCTTTCTTTCAAGGTAGTTTTATCTTGAGAATATGTTGAGGAGGTCTTGCTGCTTAAAGACAGGTGCATCTGGTGTGAGTTTCCTGAGATAATATAAAGGATTGAAAATTTGCCCTCCACCCATTTAACTGTTGAAATCCCAATCCTCAAGGTAAAGTACTAGGAGGGAGCCTTTGGTAGGTGTTAACTTGTGAGGGGGGAGCCCTTACTATCAGGATGAATGCTGTTATAATGGAGATCCCTGGGAGTTTGTTCATCTCTTCTATCAAGCGCAGAAGCAGCAAGAGAGTAATGTCTGTGAACCAGGAAGCAGGCTCCACCAAACACTGAATGGGGACATCACAGCTACAGAACTGTGAGAAAAAGTTTGTATTCTTTACCAGTCATGCAACCTATGGCATTATTCTAGCAACTTGCAGAGATTCAGACAGATTTGGGATAGTTACTACCTCACATTTGGCAGACTCTGCCACGTAGCATTCAAGCCACATATGAAATCAGAGGAAGGGTTCAATTTTTCTGTTATAAAGCAGTCAACCACTGTTTAATCATTAAATCCAAAAATCTCTCCTCTAGAGAGGAGCTAGATTATAAAGGCTGGCACAATGGTTTTCTTCTCTCTAGGCCTACAACTGCCTATCCACAACTTGAATTTCAAAAATCTCTCAAAATCTAATTTGGAGTACAAAACCTGAGTTGAGCTGATTTGGTAACAAAATTTCAAGTACAGGGATCCTTTAGCCTATATTCCACCAGTACGTCTATTTATTCATTTTGCTGCAAAAATGTTTGATTCTATTGGGGTGTGTTATGCTAATGAACAGAAAATATCCCAAGCTACTTTTCTAAAATGGGCAGGGTGGTTTAAAAAATCTTGTTCTTCATTAGGCAAGAGGAAAATTAAGGGGTGAGACTGAAGAACAAGAAGGGAGAAGGGGAGGATGGTGGACACAGACCTGTGGAGAAGACTGGTGGAACGTCACCCCTTCAGGCAACCTTTCCCCAGCTCTTCAGCAACATTTCTAAACTGACAACATGAATTTCTGTGAGTTTAGAGAGTTGATCTTGGGCCTATTTCAGCATGGGTCAGAAAAAAGATAGCATGTGTGGGTTTCTGGGCCCAGAGGCAGAGAAAAGCTTGAGGAAGTGAGTTGGGCAAATTTCCAGAAGTTCTCATGGTATGTAGATCTCCTTTCACAAAACCTTGGAACTGGGCTCTGGGAAAATGTCAGTGTTCTAAGGTACAGAAACAGATTAGGTCTGTGAGAGTCTGAATTTTCTCATGTATTTGAATTTGTTTAGCTTTGCATTTTCTTCCATAATTTCCTCCCTTTCCTTATCTCCTTAGTATAAGGGAAGCAACTTTCCTCTCTTGAGGCAAAAATCATGTATTTCATAGTTATTTCTTGGGATCCATCCATTATTTAAATACATTTCAAATAATACTGCTGAAAGTGTAGGCTGGGGAGATAGCTCAGAGGTCTAATCACCTACCTGGCAAATGCAAGGACCCAGGTTCAATTCCCAGAAACACATGCCAGTCCCAAAACTGGGTGTGGTGGTGCACACCTGTAATCCTGGTGCTGGGGAGGCTGAGACAGGAGGATCACTATGAGTCTAAACTGTATAGCAAGACCCTATATCCAATAAATAATTAAAAAAAATAGTAGAGGGGCTGGGGAGATAGCTCCATGGCACAAGTGCCTGCCTGGCAAGTGCAAGGTCGTGAGTTTGAACCCTGGTCCCACAAAAATAAATAAATAAATAAATAGATAGATAAATAAACAAATAATAAAAGAGTAGAGTCAATAGTCAAATGATTGACAGTTTCAATTGTATAATTGTATAAGACAAAGTAGGTGTTCTCAGTCAAAGAAACACTGGGAAAGGTATGAAATCTTTTCTCAGCTGTGAAGTGGAAAATACTGCTTACCTCGTAAGGTTGCACTTGTGGAAAGTTCTTACCCCAGTTTCCTCAGTACATGTGCAGTAAATGACAGCTTTAAAAAACAGAGTTGGCCAGGTCCCTGAGTCTTCTGTGCTGCTAGTGAAACATCCCCTTTTACATTCACACTGTAAGTGGCCTTTCTCAGCAGGTCTCTGTCTGTATCCTGTCTTTAGTCTCTTGTCACCTGCCTTTGTCATCAGGAGTAGCATAATCACAAGATCAAACCATCATTTCCAACCAGCACAGCCACTCTCAAGAATGGATGTGGCCAATCCCCTCGATTCAAAGAGGACAGATATCTCTGAAGAGCAATGTGCTGAACACTGTGACCACCACCAAGTACCTTCTCACTATCGAGTTAAAATGACTGGTAGCAAATGGAGGGTAACAGCGTGTGTGGTTCTGCAAGGACATAGCATCAGTGCCTGCATCAAACGAAATTCCCTCCAGCAATAACGAGCTTTAAGGCAGCTCTTTCCTCATAAAGCAAAGTTGACATTCAATTTTCATTTTGGCTTGGGTCATGAGAAGATATGTAAGGATGCATCGTTCTATACCAAGAAGTCACGAGAGAGCTATAGGGTAATTTGGTAAATGAGCGAGGAGCAATTTTTCATTCAGATTTGTAAGCTCTATAAGCAGTTCCTGCAACTGTAACACAACTTTAAATCAAAGTTGAATGATTAATATGTAATGCAAACATGTACTCATAAAACATACAAAATTTTTTTAAAAATGAGGTAGAATGATTTAAATAAGTGGAATTAGCTGAACTTTGGTCTGTTTTCAGTCACCCCAACAGGCAAGCCATTGATATATTTATCTTTCTCAATATGATACCACATTCAGCAACTAGTTCATATGGTTAGGATCTTCTCTGGGTCTATAGGAACTGAGATTAGCCAATTTTATACACATGTATAGAACATAAAGTGGTTAGATAAAGGTTATGCAAAAAAGACATTTAATAGCCCCCTTTGCTAACAAAATGTCCTATTTACCCTCTACATCCTACAAGCATGTAATATTTGCTCTTTACAAATGCAACTTAATATAGTATATTTGTAAACAAGCAAATAGCCACAAGGGAGAAGAATGGTATCTCGATTATTTGTTTGTTTGTTTGAGACAGGGTCTCACTATGCAGTTCAGGCTGACCTTGAGCTCACTTTCATAGCCCAGGCTGGTCTCGAACTCACACTGATCCTCCTGCCTCAGCCTCCCAAGTGCTGGGATTACAGGTGTGTGCTACCACGCCCGGCTGAAGAATGGTATCTTTTAGTGGGAAAATGCATGAAACCACAATAAAGTTATAAAAGGGTGTCTGAGTTACTTTTCTTTTGTTGCTGAGACAAAATACACAACACCCAAAATTAGAGAGGGAAAGATTTATTTAGCTCACAGTTCATGGAAGTTTAAGTTCATACTTAGCTGGCTCCGAGGCAGAGTGGCACACAGCAGAGGGCAGCAGTTCATGGCAGTGGAAAACAGCAAAAGCAACAAGAGCAGAAGCGAGGAGCGAAGCAAGGCTCTTTTCCTCCCTTATGTTGTATGCAGGCTGCCCGCACAGGGCAGGGGTGGAGCTCACACCCCTAATCCCAGCGTTGGACCATGAAAAAAAATCACAAGCTCTAGAAGCCTAACCCATGACTGCATGAGGCTTTGGGGTGGGGGAACATCTAGACAGCATAAATTATAGGGGTGCTCTAAACACTAGTTTGAGTACCAGGTAGTCTTGATGGAATGACTTCATCTGTAGCATCAACCCAGATGGCCGTCATGAGTCCATATTTTCTTTTTCTACCAGGGACTATAGTAAATTTATGTCTGCCACATAAATTTATATCTTATCCTGTATGTCATAACTTTTAGAGCCAACTGCTCTATTTCCCCTGAAAAAGTCCTTCCAACTGCTTTCAGTACTGTCATTGTCATTATCTAGAGAAGAACCATAAATCTGTGTGCTTGATACAGAGTTGCTGTGAGGCTCTCACACCAGAAATGATGTACTCATTGGCGTCTCAGATAGTGACTCCGTCTTTGACTACTACTTGACTACTTCATACCCAAGCTCACCTCTGGAGCTTTTAATGGCAAGGTTACATCACAAAGCTATACCCCTTCTCTCCTCCCCTGTCGTTCTGTTTCAACTTGTCTCAAGCTTCCTCCACAAAATATATTTTCCTCTAGTTATACAATACTAGGAAAATATCCTTGCTTTGGCCTTAAAGAAAGCACAGTGAAGTGTTTCTAGAAGTGAATGTGCCAAACTTGCATCACTAATAGTATTTACAGGCACCAATGTATAACTTTCTGTTTTGAAAATTCATTTTAATTCTAAATTAAGATTATGAATGAAAATCCCACAATAAATACTTGCTTTGGCAAAGCAACCTGCATGTAAACTTTGAGCTTTGTTATAAGAAAATACACTTCAAAAATTAGCTGCTGAAACAAGACAGGAAATAACATAATCTTTTTTCTTTTTTCCCTGCCAACCATGATTTTGAGCTTTATATTCTGCCTAGCAATTGTTACTATTCATACAATTCTCAAGATTTCTGGACTGTAAATCAGTGTGAACACACAAAAGAGCTTTACTTTATATCAAATGAAGCGAAAGGGGTATCAGTTGGGGGAATCACTTTCCCTCCAAGAATCTCACTGCCAGTCCTGTGAGGCAAACAAGAATCTAAGTTTTGCCTCTGACTCACTAAAGCCAGCCCAGAAGCTAGGTGCGGAGACTATCCAGCTGTAACATCTGTCACCCCATGATCGCTCAGCTTGATTTGAATGACATTGCTTACATAGCTGGGGGCTTCTCTGCCAGCCCCAATCTGAGCCTCCAGAAAGAAGAAATCCACTGCCGAGTTTTGGTCATCTGCTGTTTTTGAATCACTGGGTGGATGCCAGCACATTGCATTTTGATGGATTCCACTAATGATTATGCTTCCGTGTGGAGGGAGAAGTGCCCCCGTGTGATGGGTAAGGTGGCTTTCCATCAAGGTAGTAAGTTAGGGCAAGGATTCAAGCTATTCTTTTTGGTTGCCCTCCTTTCAGCCAGGGCTGAGGGGAGGCCAGGCCCCAAAGGTAGGAGGCTGATGTTCTAGTCTCCTAATGGAGCTTGACAGCAGCAGGATTAAAAGCACGGAACGGCACCCAGAAGCAGAGAAGACAGAGAGAGCGCATGCATCCTCACTGCACCCACGTGCCTGCCCTCGGCAGTTTCTTTTAGAGAGCTGAACCATAAAGATAAATCTCTTCATAGAAACAGAGGTTGAAAAGATGGAATGATGATGAAAGGGCTTTGGAGAGTAGGAAAAGAAGACAGAAGTAAATTTTGCTGTGATATTTCTAGGGGCCAGGAGTTTGCCTTGTCTGTAGACAAATCCCTTTGAGAAGACAGTGGGATCCATATGCAAAGGACAGGATGACAGTGACAGCAATGCTACTATACTAGTTGGATTCGCTTCTGCAGTCTGCCTGACTTGTTCTCTAGGACAAGGAACATTTATCTGGAGCAAGAAGGAGCCTTCACAAACTGACCCAGACTTGTGACTCTGATGACATTGGCAGTATAGGACCTCCTGGGCCTTCCTCCACATTTGGCACTCATTATGGTAGCTTTGTCTTATTACTGAATGATTTCACCTGGGTTTCCTTTGTCTTCCCAGTGAAACTCTAAGATCCTTGAGGATCAGTGTACTGACATGAATTCATGGGCTGTACTGTTAGGTCCGACTTAAGGGAATTCAAAGAAATACAAGGGTCTTACAATTGCATTTGGCAAAATAAGACACGCACACACAAACACACATGAAACAATTTTTGTTGGCAAACAATAAAAGGCAATGACTGACATCCCAAGTACTTGGGCATATATAAAGAATACAGTTCAAATTCCTCTGGAAAGGGAGACTGTGGTTGAAGAAATGACTAGGAAGAACTTCAGGAGAAACAACCCTAAGAAGAGAATCTTCCCCAAGAAAGAATAGGTTGAATCCTTGCCCTAACTTATTACCCTGATGGAAGGCTACCTTACCCATCACGCAGGGGCGTTTCTCTTTCCACTCAGAAGCATAATCATTAGAGGAATCCATTCAAAAACAGATGACCAGATGCTGCCTTTGAGTTGGCAGGAAGGAAAACAGAAGATCTACTTGGAAGCCATCATCTTGAAGGTAAGAAGGAATATTCTCTTTTCAGAGATGAAAAGATGAATTAATGGAGTCTTATAAACAACAGACATGCCCAGATCTTGAAACAACAATGACTTAAGAACAAAATCTCTTTAGCCTCTTACTTTTCTGCTAGAATATCTTACCCTGGTTGTAGGTATCCAAGTAGCATTGTCATTTTCTCCTGGTGGCCAGTCTTTGGTCAGTTAAGTGTCATCACTAGTGACCACTGTGGAAATGTATCTATTTGGCAGATAGTTAGCAAAGGACCAAAAGTAAGCAAACTACAAGTTCACATGTACATTCTCCCACCAGTTGTCACAGGAAATGCTGGAAAACCTGTCTGGAGACAAGGAACTACCTGTACCATGAGCCAACTGAGGAGAGGACAGCAGCAGCAGAGAGAAAGAGAAAGATCATTACCGCCTGGATCTGGCATCTGGCAGCACCCTATAAAGCACTTTTTCAGGCTGAAGAGAGCTGTCATCCAGCCTTATCCTGCCAGCAGCAAATGTACTCAGACAGGCCTTTTCAAACACGAATTCTTTCCCTTTACAATTCCTGGAAAGGAAATTCTGTCTATGCTGGCCCAAGGTACACTTATTCAAAACTATATGATTCTCTGGGCCACCAAGTAAGTGGGTATGATGTTGGGAGGTGAAGCCTGGGGGGAGATACATGAGAGAAAATGACAAAATGAACTGTGTATATGAGAAAATGACAAATGACATTTCCCCACTCATTCTTCTACTCATGACAATCAGTTTTCTGCCCTATTCTCAGACACAAACCTTCTCTTGTTGGTGGCTCTTGTAGACATATAAATTGTCATGCTGTCCCTGATAACTTCTCTTTTCTGTGCTTCCAAAGTTCAGTGCAAGATTATGTCAATAGCTGCATCATAATCCGTTCATTAGGGTGGTTCCCACATGACCTCATTGCCTTTTAAAGGTCATTTTAAGACCACTGCATCGTGGAATCAAAGTTCTAACACTCAAAATCTTGGGGAGACGCATTCAAACCATAGCATGTGATAGAGGACACAAGTCGTCTGGAAAGGAAGCAGTATCAACTTGAAACTGAAGTTGCAGTTTAAAAAGTAACCTAGTTGGCGTGGTGGCACATGCCTGTAATCCCAGCACTTGGGAGGCTGAGGTAGGAGGATCAGTGCGAGTTCGAGACCAGCCTGGGCTACAAAAGTGAACTCAATGCCAGCCTGAACTGCATAACGAGACCCTGTCTCAAAAAGACAAAAAAAAAGATAGTACTCTAGGCTATGATATATGAGGTAAAGCTTTAGGAGAGATAAGTTTCTCTGTGGTATGCTTCTATAATAACCAAATTAAGCTCTTAAGGCAGAGTAATTGATACAAACT
>PVKN010028321.1:0-13290 GCA_004027915.1 Capromys pilorides
CCCCCGGCTATGTTGGACACAGTCCTTATGAAACTGGCCAGGGTGGTGGCCATTATTGTCAAGAGGAAAGGGAGAAGGAGAAAGGCCTGTGTGTCCCAGAGACCTGGACATGTCCCGTGGGGGGCAGCAGTCTATCTTCCCAGCAGAGGCTCAACCAGAAGCCAGGTAGCTCTCGGTGCCCTCCCTCTTCCCCGACACCCAGTGACTAGTGCATTCCAGTCCCCCCGGTTGATCTCGAGCCCCCTTTCTCTCTATGCTCATGACCTCCACATCACCGTGTTTTGGTCCATGGTGGGGGGTTCCTATTCTATGGTGTCTCATAGGGTCATTCTGCCAAATGACACCGCAGACATCTGAGCCCACGTGCATACTCATACATTGCAACAAAACCCCCTCAGGATGTTCCCACCATTGCGTGGTGCATGGCGCCTCCCAGTCGTGGGCGGCGCGTTTCCTTAAGCATCTTCTCTCAGCCACGGACCTGTCAAACTCTGCCTTTCAGTTTCACACCCGCTTCCAGGGGCCCCAGGGTCAGTGGGCCCCCACTTCCTCTCGCTGTACTCGGAGCGTAGCTGCCTGGGCTCCTGTTTGTCCCTGCAGTGCGCCCCTTGTCCCAGGGGCTACCTCCGTGCAGCTCACCGTGGGCGCTCGGCAAGTGTTTCCCAGGTGGCTGAGCTGTTTTGTGCCCTGTCGTGTCCAGAGGAAAGGAGCCTCTCACCGGGACTCAGTGGCGTCTTCTGAGCCCACGATCACCCCACAGCAGCATCTGGTTGGGACCGTCTCCTCCCTCTCCTCTCCTCCGGTCCCCACTCCCGGGAGTGACACGTTCCTGCATCTTTGCGTTCTTGCTGGTACTCAGCACGCTGGTGTAGAGGGTGCGAGGGCGGTCGAAGGCCTCCGTGCGGACACGCAGGTGGCTTCTTGCTTGCAGGCTGGGGGCGTGGCCAGGCCTCCTGGGGATAATGGACGTTGTCTTGGAGACCAAGTCGCAGGCTTTCTCCTGCAACAGCTTCCCTCAGAGCAGCCACTTCCAGGTTCACAAAATCTGCTCATTTTTAACCCAGCAATTCAGATTTCTGAACACCTTCTATTTTCCTGAAGAAAGGCCTCATGGTTCTCCAAATCCCCCCAGCCTTGAGCATGAGTGTAACCCTGGGGGCTGGGCTGGATGTGTCCCTCAACCGTGTCACTGTAGACACAGACTTCCTGAGGCACCCTCACGTTGGTGGAGAGTATGCCACGCTGTGTGGAGCTGGTGGGCAGCTGTGCTGGCGCCCTCACCGCGCCTGGCCCACCAGGTGCTGTCCTGCGGGCTTGTGGAGCAGTGGGCAGTGGCACACGGGCTGTGGGAGAGGACTCGGAATCTGCCTCTCTGCCCTGGAGAGCCGTGGCGGCGGCCTTGCTTGCCGACCCCCTGCCTGCTCCCCCGTGGCTCTGTGGCTTCGGTCCACATTAAAACCCAGTCCTCCGTGTCTCTGTAGCACTGGAAGTGTGGCCTCTTCCTAATCGATGTGTGCCTGAGTGCACTGGGCTTCTCCGGCTTCGGGTGCTGCACTTGCTACCAAGAACTCGGATGCGTGAATTGGTACTTGGCATGGAGTGGAGTCAAGAGACGCTCGGGGACCGGGTGAGGACTTCTGCCTGTTCCTAGAGAGGCTCTGAGACGCCATGCTCAAGAGATCCCTACAGAGAGCAGGTGAAAAAGACAAATGTTTGCTTCTTTCTCCCATAGCAGCGTGAGTGCTGGGAAGGCTTCACTGTTCCCGCACTTGGCTGCTGGGTTGGAGTTCAACTCCAAGTCACAGAGAAGGGAGAAGGAGGGACCTGGAGTGTGACAGGGCCACACGCCTCAGTCCCTCGGCCAGGTGGCCTCGGTCAGCTGCAAGGCAGGCTGGGCGCTCTCTGCTGGCTGGTCAGACCCACCCTCCTTTGCAGACCTCCTAGCGCCATGGGCTGAGGCTGGGCAGCTGGAGCGGTCAGCAGCCAGCCACATCATGGGCTAAAAGGCGGGGAAGGCAGCTGAACACCCTTAGCTGGAACTGCAGCGGCCTGGAGCATGCAGCTAAATTATTACCAGTGATGGCCTGGAACCCAATGCTTGTCGGAGCCAAGACCCCGAGGGGGCAGGGCCACATCAGCATTACCATGAAACAAGGTGACAGGGACAATTGAAGGCCTCTGGGGGTGAATCTGCCATTTCTGCTCTGCAGAATAGCTAGAGAAAGGAGTACACCAAACTCCAAACTCCAAACCTTCAGCTGGAGGCCCAGTTTTGTGGCCATGCTCCGAGAATCTTACTTTTCAGTGGGTGGGTACAAACTAGTAAAGAACAGTGACAGGAGCCCCCCTGAGCTGGGTCTGTGGTGCTGAATCGCTCTGTCAGCTTCAGGTACTCTTCCAAGTGAAATGTAGGACGCTGCTCAGGAAAGAACAGAAACTGAGACCAACGGGAGGCCTGTGGCCCTCCAGGTCAGCCTGGGAGCTGAGATGCAGCCCCCCTATCCCTCCGCTGATGTCTGGCATCAAGTCTTCCTGGGCTTCACCACCCGAACAATGGGTAAACGCTCCCCTCCCCCCAGGATGCCTTGGGACTGAGGCACATCCTGGGGGATGGGCTGCAAAATGACATGGTGGCAGGAGGAAAGGAGCTCCAGGGCTTTGCCAGTACCTGTCCTGAGAAGTTGGCACGACTCTGTGTGTGTGTGTGTGTGTGTGTGTGATTGCATGCATGCACGTGTGCACATGCGCCGCAGGTGGGAGGTGATGAGCCTCGGAGGAAGAATGCAGCTCACGCTAGGCCTAGTTTCTAAACCCTAATGCGGGTTATGCGAGTTTAACACGTTGAATTCTTTTTTCTAGGGCAGTTGTGAGGAATACCACAGACTCGATCACTCGGAACAATGGGAATTTATCTTCTCACAGTTCTGGAGACTCAGGACTCTGTGGCAGAGCCCCGCTACTTCTGAGAACCCGTTGTTGCTTCAGTCCAGCTTGGGGTGGCTGCCAGCACACCGTGGTGTCCACAGCTCATGGACACATCGCTTTTGTCGCGTCCCCGGTGGTCCTGAGGCGGTCTCTCTGCATACTCCCTGCTGGTCTAGTCCAAATCTCCTTCTTCTTCTGACCAGGACCCCAGAACCGAGTTCAGGTTCTCCCCACCCCAGGGTGGGCTCACGTTGGCTCGCTTAGCTCATTTTTCCAAACAAGGATGCGTTCATTCGCAGGAAGCCAGGGACACATATCTTTAAGTGAGAAGCTTCAGTGCAGTACCAGTGTTGTGCTGTGATTTTGAGCCCGTGAACCAGGAGAGGACTGGGTCACTTCTGTGCTGGCCAGCGAGAGCCAGTGGCTCTAGGTCACTGAAGATGAGACGCCCAGTCTTGACATGATGTAGCCATGGATGAAGGGCAGAGGAAGGTGGGAATGTGGAGTGGGCCAGGCTGATCATCCTGTCTTACAGCTCCTCCCAAGCCACACACATGCATGCGCACACACACATGCGTGCACACACAGATGCATACACAAAGCACACACCCATACTCCTGCACACATATACATACATACAGGCACACGCACATACACATGCATGCACACATATACATACATACATGCATACACACATGCACACATAAAGCATGTACATATATGCACACATGCATGTGCACATATGCACATGCATGCACACACCCAAGAAGTCTGGTACCATGTACCTTTCACCAAATCTTGGCGTATCCTTCAGGTAGGGAGGCCCCAACAGAACCACTTTGTTGTCCATGTTTGTAAAACTCCCACCACAGTGGCAATTGAGAAGAGACCTCCTGGGGAAACTGGGGCCAGTGGCCACTCTCAGCGGTCAGAGAAAAGGGACAAACTATTCTTTACGCATTAATCCATTAGATTCAGTTTGCAAATCAGAAATCTTTGGAGTGGCTAATTGATCATGAGGTTCTTGGAACAAAATCAAAGGGGGCCCACAAAAGCCACTTGATTTGCAAACTGACTTGGATGCACAAACATGTCAGTCAAGGGTCCACTCTGGTAAACAGGTCGCTGACCTACATGGCTCTGATAGAGGCAGGAGCTCTGGCCAGCCTTAGCCTGGAGTCTGCTCACAGACTCAAAATCCTCAGAATGAGGTGCGGGGCAGGGCCTTGCAAGGGACCCGTAGTGGGGCCGCAGGTGTGTGGTGAGGACCTGCATCCCGGCACTGACCACAGGGCTTGTGCTGTGTCCAGCTTTGCTGTACTCAGAAGAGGTACTTGAGCAGCGCCTCTCGGCCACAGGCTGCAAGCCCACGCATTCCCACAGCTCTCTCGGGGTTCAGGGACGTGAGTGAGGGCTGCAGGATTCCAGCTCCTTCCCTTGCTTGTGCCTCCCACTCCGGAGGCCTCAGTCAAGTAAGACCCCTGTGGCTCACTGACCTTGGGCACTGAGGATGGCCCACGGGCTCAGGGAGCACCCCAGGATCTAGGCGGCCCTGCAGGGGCAGGCGCGCGTGTGCAGCCATCTCTCGATTCCTGTTCAAGATCCTGCGGGGGACAGCGTGGGCACCGAGCTGCCCTGCGGCTGGCGGCTGAGTCCCGGGCTCTGCTCAGCCCAGCTCCTCCAGCTTGGCTCTCTAGGTCTCAGACCCAACATTGAGGTCCCCTTGCACTTTCAAAGCATAACGAAGAAAACAAATGTCGCTAATTACTCAGAAACAGCGGCTCAGCAGGCCACAGTCTTGCGCTCTTGCCCTGTAAGTCGGCATGCTTTATAGGCGTCTTTTTGACCTACCCTGTTCCATAATATATCATGCAAAGGTCAGACGCAGCATGGGAAGGAAGAGAAAAGATCATAAGAGAATATTATGAATAACTTTAAGCCAGTAAATTAAAAAGAAAACTTAGACAAAATGGCAAAAATCCTTGGAAAGTCTAAATTACCAAAACTGCCTAGAGAGAAATGTAAAACTGGAACATTCCTATAACTGTTAAGAAAATTGAATTTAGTTTAAAATATTCTTAGGAAGAATATAGCAGACCCAGCAAGTTTTGCATTCAGATTTTATTATTCAAAGAATAGATATTATTATTCCCACACAAGATTTTTAGAGAATAGTTTTATAAAATCAACTCATGAGAAGTGTGTAATTTTGATGTCAAAACATGGACAGTTTGAGAAAAGGAAATTACAGGCCAGTCTCTAGCATTAACAGGGACGCAGAAGTCCTGAATCCATGCGAGCCAAATGCGGCGCAAGGTGGAGAGAAGAAGAGTCCCTTGTGACTAAGTGGGCTTTGTTCTGCAGAGCAAAAATAGAAAAACATATTAACTTATTTCTTCCACTTTAACAACTCAAAGAGGAAGAAAAGGTATGGCCAGCTGAGGAGATGCAGAGAAAACTTTGTGTAAGTTCAGTGTTCACTGAGGACCGAAGTTCTTCTTCTTCAAACTATATATATATTCAGATTCCCAAAACCATCCAACATCAGACCCACTGGGAAAATACTGAAAGCATCTATCTGTTCAGGCTAAGGATGCCCACTGTCACCGCTGTCATCTTTGCGTTGGAGGCGCCAGACGGTGCAATAAGACAAGAAAAGGAAATAGATGCAGATCATAGAGGGAGGGATGGAGCTATCACTCTGTGTAGAATTAGACTCTTAGAAATATGTCAAAGAGTCTAGAGTCAAATCATGCAAATTAAGTAGAGTTTAATAAAGTTACCAAGCCTTACTAAGGGTTATATTGATCTTCTATAACCTTATGTGATCTTCCTGGGTGCAAGATCAATGGGCAAGTTAATTGCATTTGTGTAAACCAGAAACAATCAATTTAACACTATGCGTAAACAAGTACAATTTACAAAGAGCAACAACAATAAAAATTTATTGAAAATACATCCTGGAAAGATGTACCATACTGGATATTATTACAATTTGCTGAAATCTGTAAAACATTTAAGTCAACTAAGATGCATTGCGTATTTAAGGATAGGACACGCCAAGAGAAGGGGTCACTGATAATGTTGAAGTAACTGTTTGTTCTTGTGGAAACATGAACCCACCTACCAACCTCTCACTTGACATTCACTGATCTGCATTGGGGCAAGCACTCAAAAGCGAAGAGGAGCTCGAACACTTTTAAGAAGCTGGGTATGGTGGCACATTCCTGTCACTGGAGCACTTTGGGAGGCTGAGGCAGGGTGCTACAGCTTCTGTGTAAACATAGGTGGGGCTATGGGGAAGGTGACTGGGTTATGGGTGTGTGACACTGGGTTAGTCTACGGACGGGTGTGATGGCTCATTGCCCGCTGCCCACTCTGCCACCGACTGTTTCTCCTCTGCTGGGCCCTGCTGCCCTGCTGCCCTGCCTTAGAGCCAGATGACTGTGGACTGGCCCTGTCGGGAGCCACAGAAGCTGGAATTCAGTCCAATGTGTGTAAGCCAGGCTGGGCCTCAGTGCCTAAAGCAGACAGGCTACCTCGGTTGGTCCTGAGAGAAGCGTCCTGATTGGTTAACGTCTGCTATTCGTTGGTAGGCAACCTTGTGTCTCACGCTTGTCACTTTGCAAAGGTCTAAATTCAGGTCCGTATTGCTGCTCGGGGCGTTGGCTGGCCAACTGGCGGACAAGTCACTGCCTAACCCCGCTCTTGTCTTCTTGTCTGTACTTTCCTCATTCCTGCTGCTGTTTATGGTAGAACGGATCACTCTGAGACCAACGGACCCTTGCACGAAACCTCTACAAATTGAGGTCAAACAGGCCACTCTTCCCTTCACTTGTCAGTGTCAGGTGTTTCAGCCCAGAAATGAGAAGGTGAGTAAGACCCAGGGGGTCACAAGTTCCAACCCAGCCTGGACGTCTTAGCCACTTGGTGAGATTTGTGGCATGCTGTGAAACAATAGATACCAAAATCAAAGGAGAATTTGGGGCGCTTTATGTAGCTGAGCTCAGTGGCAACACTCTCCCGGGGATCGGACAAGAGTGCCCGCCGGGTTGAAGAGGAGCAGAGTCTTAAAGCCAAAAACCTCAGGGTTGGGGGAGGAAAGGGGAAGGTGAGTCATAAAACGTCCTTAGCTGGGCCGAGGCGTTCTGGGCAGGTGGAAACGGGAGGGGGAGTCATCAAGTGTCCCTGGCTGGGCCAGGGTGCTTGGGCGCAGAGTGTAGAGCCCTTGAAGCAAAGCTACGTGCGTAACCAGCCGGGCGCAGACAGTCCAGGCTTCAGCACAGCGGCGGCTGGCGCATCCTGGAACCTTGGAAGTGGTGCGAGGGAGGGGGCCCCTCAGCTGGGCACCCTGACATTCCAGACTTTGAGTTATAGGAAAGGGGTGACGAAGTCTTGCTGGCTGCTTCCTGCTGTCAAGGGGAGGATTGTTCTAGGCATATGAGGTTAGCTTATAACAATATCCTGCTTGAAACAAAGGCACTCAATAATGCCTAAATACTTTCTTCCTCTCTCCTTTTCATTTTTTTATAACTTTCATTGACCACTTTTTCACGCTTATGTCTGGTATCTGAGCAGCTAATTTGAATATGTATATAACAATATAACATATAACAATATGTATATAACAACCATTGTTGAATTCCTGTTGTTTCATTTAGCACAATTCTGTATTGTTTCTACCGTTTTGTTTTGCTATTTTTATTCTCTTTAAAATTTTTATTTTCGAAATGGTTGAAGATGTAGCTTGGTTTGAGAATTTAATCCCCAGTACTGGGAAAAGACTTCTAGGGAAGGTACAGAATCAGTGAATGAGGGAATGAATGAATGAATAAATAAATGAATGAAATTATTACTGCAGGGAGGAGCTAATTTCCTAAACCAAACCATTAACACTCACCTCCGGAAGATAAACCATAGAGGAAAAGATGGATCGGGTTGGCCGTCTTGGCGTTGGTCCTCACTTGGAGAAGATGCTTCGGACTCTCAGGATGGATAAATGTTTAGTACCTGGAAGACACAGAAAAGTCCTGGGACACATGAGGAAAGCGAATGTTGCCAAGGGGCATTTCATGGCGGACGTGGCATGGGTCTCCCACGAGATTTACACAGGGGTGTCCACTGCTGCTAGCACCTGTGGAAACGCAGGTTACGGTCAGAGCGAGTCGGCTTCCCATGTCCAAAACATCAACAAATACAGATGAGCCTCTTGGGCTGGCTCTGCCCACACTGCCCCAGTGCTCCCATGGCCCTGCTCTGCTCTTCTGGGATGCATTGCCTGGCCCATGCCAGCTGCTTCGGCTGGCACAGACACCATGGTGGGAGAGAGCCCAGAGCACTTCCTGTCCTTGGCTGGGGGGGGCAGCCGCCTCCGGGCCGTGGGCACTGCTGGCTCCTGGCAACACCTGCCCCTTGGTGCCTGTACCGCGAGACGGCACTGTGGCCCTCCTCTGTCAGCACCATCTCCGTCACAGCCCCTCTCTGAGGAGCAGCTCCTCACGAAGTCCTCTTTCTGGGGTGATCTGCTTCCTGCCGGGGCCCTCACTAACACGCAGGATGAGGACAGACATCGGAGGGCCCCTCATAAAGGAACCCAGGTCATGTCAGGTGAGCGTAGACAACACCAGCCCTCGGGAGAGAGTCTGCCACCTGCCGTGCCTGCAGGTGCTCCCATCTGACAAGCCAGCTGCTCCACGTCCCCACGTGCAGCCCTGGAGTGAGGCCAGCAGCACCTATGACTGTTCACAGCCTTCTTAATCACAAGAGAAACGTTGAAAAAATAATTCAACCACCCACCAGCCCCAGTGCGGCTAAATAAAGCCTGGTGCATGAACACGGAACTCCGGAGCACAGAGGCGCTGCCACTAGCGTGGCTCCGTGGCACGGGGAGCCCTCAGGCATGGCAGGGGGCAGCCAGAGGCATGGGAATGCCACGCATTATTAGTTGGAAGCCGAGAAAATACAACTGAGCAGTGCTGAGTGCCTAGGAGAGCAACAGGGAAGGATTTACAGGGTTCAGGCTCATGAGCATCTCTTGGGGGCCAGGAAGGACTTCAGCCGGCCACAGCCACTGGGGGCTTTGAAGGCACGGGAGGTAACAACCTTCTGAAGTGATGGGTATCTCAGACCGTGCATCAAATTATTATCTCTACCCCAGTCTGCCAAAAAATGTACACACAGCTTCAGGAGGAGGAAAATAGCAAACTGCTTTGTCCGTACGCTTTTTTGGCCTCGGAGGGGGGCCCAGAGCATTTCATACACTGCAGAGCCCACGACACTGCCTGCCCTTGCAGGGGCAACTGGCCACACATGGGCAGAAACCTCGGTGGCCAAGGTCCGCCCAGCAGCAGCATACCACGCCAGTGAATGTCTGGAAGCTCACGGCCACCACTGGGAGCCCCTCTTGTCACCGTGGAGGCCAAAGGTACCTTGTCCTGAGCCCACGATGTCTCGCTAAGTTTAGCACGAACGCATTTACACACGCTCCTGTTTTCCTGGGGTGGGTACGCACGGCCAGGGCAAAAGCCGTGGATGTGCTCCTGCAGGCGCTCGCCAGAACGTGAGCCGCTAAAGTGTACTGAGCGTGGGTGTCGTTCTCCACCAAACGCTGTCTGGTGCTGGACAGCATTTTATTGGAGCTTTCATTATAGCGACATCTGCCACAGTCGGGCACAAGGTTGTGCCCGATGACCGCTCATCGATAACAAAGCTGCTTTATCTCCTTTTGAGGGTGCCACTCCTGCAGGGTGCCACGCTGCACCCTGCCTGCTTTTGGGTGATGTCACCCTCTGGGTCCGGGCTGTCCCCTGCAGCTCCCGGGGTAGCCAGGCAGCTGTCACTAGGAGTGGGACTGCTGACCGAGAGTGGGGTCGGACATGGGCTCCCAGACTCCAGAGCTTGCCTTTGCTGGCAGTGACCTGAGGTGTCCTGTGTGTCCTTCCTGGACTCCCGGAGGCTTGGGATTGGCCTCCCCCGCAGCCCCAGCCTGGGTCTGAGTCGTTCTTGTGTCTCTGGGTAGCCTGTGTCCATAGACACCTGCCCAGGGTGGACACCGCTCCATGTGATGGTTCCTGAGTCACTGGCTTAGAGGGACAGTGCCCTTCCCTTCCTGCACGGGAGTGGACGCTCCTGACAGGACTAGCCCCCCCCTCTTCTGAACAGAACCGGACTTCCCCACTGTCTCGCTTAGGAACCCCGATGGGCGTTTTTGAGTCTCCATCCTCCAGGCACTGGGCACGTGTCCTCCACTTGCTGTGTATCCATTCGCTTTATTCACTCACCGTTTCTCAGCCAGAGGAGACCCCAGGCCTAGAGAGAGGAAGTGAGCTGCTGCGGATGTGCATTCCCGGGGCCTGGCTCCACTGTCTCCTGTCTCCTGCCACTCCTGGGCGTGAGCTCCATGCGTCATCGAGAGACGCTGCCTGACCAAGCAGGCCAGTGGGACACCTCTCTCTGTCCCCCCAGTGGAAGCTGCACTCCTGTGCGGGTGTGACTCCACGGTGGCGTTTCCCTGCCTGCTTCTCAGGCTCATGGTAGTGGCTTCCTGCTTCCAGGCTGAGGGGCAGTGAAGGGGCGGGCAGGCGGGAGTGTGGCTTGGGCGGGGCGTGGTGTCCAGTTCCCGGATGTGGATTCTAATCCTGGGGAAGGGCGGGACAGGAGATTCTCAGCCTCAGAGCTGTGGAGCTGGCATTCCCGGGGACTGGGCCTCAGGAGGGGCTCTGTCGCTCTCCAAGCCTGAGTCCACCTAGGTCATCCACAGCCCCAGAGAACCGGGTAAGGCACGGCATGCAGGGGGCTGGCTGGGGCCAGCGCTCGTGTGTGGAGGTGCCGAGCACGGGCCAGCTATTCTGGGGGCGCCCTGGCTCTGCTCTGCCCTGGTCTGCGCGGTCAGGCCACGCGGCGAGGTGGCAGAGCCCGGGGAAGGCGGCAGCGCCTGCTTGTCCCTCTCGGCTTCCGGATGCTGCTAATAAGTGGCAGGCGGAGAGCCGCTCTGTCTTGTCATCCAGTCTCACGCCACTACCTCTTGCTCACAAATGTCAGCGCTAAACGGGAGAAGCGTGGCGTCTGCCTGCCGAATCCAAGCAATTAAATAGCAATCAGCAAACACAATTAGCAGGGTCAGGTTCCCCTCAGGTGGGTCTGAGCGCCGTCACTGGGCTCCTGCCGCAGCCGCCAGCTCTCACCCAACGCCTCGCCCCATCTCATTAATTCGGGGCAAGAAGATAATTGGAGGAGGAACGTGGCTGGGTGGGGAAGGAGGACTGGGGAGGGCTTTCCAGCCGCCCACGGCAGGGCAAGGGTCACCTGCAGGTGGGGGCAGCGCGGGGGTCCCCAGAGCTGGCCAGGGGCAGCCCCGCCCACACTGTCCTCTCTCCTGGCCGAGTCACAGAAACGATTAGGATTTACCGCACCTTGGGTGGTTCCATTTCAGTCACGGTCTGAGGAGATTATTACCAGTGATTTTGCGAATGCTACTGACGGTCCCCAGGGCTTCCTGGAAGATTAACCTTCTCTCCTCTGGAGCAAGCAGCCCAGCAGCCAGCTTCCCGGGCAGCCCACGGTCACCCTGCCGTGGGCCCAGGGAGCCCCTGCGCTGGGACATGCGTGGGAGGTGGTGGGGAGTGGAGACCACGTGTGGTCGCAGGCTGCAGGCTCCCGGGAGGGCTCCGGGGACCCGTGGGGTACATGACATCTCTAGGGAGGAGGCGGGCTCTGGAGGGAGGCTGTGCCGGTGCCTTCTGGCTCTGTGACCTTGGCCAGTCACCAGGCCTCTGTGGACCACAGGAAGAGGCTGTTGGAAGCAGTAACAAGAGAGAGGTGGCATCCGTGTCTCCCAGACGTGGCCCATGCTGGTGGACTCCTGGGACCAAGCGGGTGACTGACCCCTGCACTTCCTGGGATCTCCCGGTAAGTGATGAGACTGAGGTCTCCAGGGGTCCCCAAGTGAAGGTGGGGCAGATAACTGGCCCCAAGAAACCCAGGGCTTGAGGGGGATGGATCAGCGTGATGGGTCGAGTGCCGGGAGAGTGGGCGGTGAAACAGGGTGATCCCTGGAACGGGGGACGCTTGGGCGCTAGGGTGGCCTTGTTGACTGGGGACCTTGGAGTTAGCCCAGGACTATCAGGGTGTGGATCTTCCAGGCTGAAAACACAGCCGGCAAGGACGGAGGAGCAGAAGAGCCGGCTCTGCAGCGGGGGACGGGTGACATCCCGTCCTGCGTCAGGGTGACCTCATGCATGTGCGAAGTGGAGCGGGTGGGCAGTACCATGCTGGGCACTCGGCCTCCCAAAAGCCCTCAGGCTGCACCCCACGAAGGGGCCCTCACTGCGCACGACCCAGCACTGTGGGCCCGCCTGCTGCCCGCGACCCGCGGCAGCCCCAGCACTAGCCGACTGCGTGATCCTGGCATCAGCCCGGCCCGAGGAGCGGCGGGTGCCCTCGCCTGCGGACCAGGCGCTCAGCTGCAGAGAGGGCTGGGGGTCTCCCTGAGGCGGGCTGTGCTCGGCTGCTGTGCTGAGACAGTCCCAAGAGACACAATGTCTCCTCCTCCTCCTCTGGCCACCAGTTCCCCAAGTCGGCTTCCTGAGACCCAGGCAGAACTGGCCGGGGACAAGCCGGGGAAGGAAACGGATGAGAGCACCTGGGCTGCGGGTGTCAGAGAATGCACCCTGCGCGGGCTTAATCACAGCGATTCGTTTTTCTCCTATAATGAGAAGTCTGCAGGTTTCCAGTGGCTGGAGTCTGCAGGTTTCCAGAGGCTGGAGTCTGCATGTTGCTTCATTATTCCAACAAAGGCCTAGGATCATCTAGCTTCCGCTCTGCTTTTCTTAGTATGATTTTATTTTTCTCCTCAAGCTTGTCACCTCATGGCCCCAGCATAGCTGCCACAGCTCCAGGCAGTGCAGCTACACATACAGCAGAAACCGTAGCAAAGGAACAGTACCAGGGAGTACCTTTTACAGATGACTTTGGACTGGGAAGGGAAAGGCCACCTCAGAAACCCTCGAGCTTGCATCCCCTTGTGTCTTTTGATGTCCTCTGGCCACCTGACCACCCAGGCTCAGGGGATGTGGCAATCAAGTGCCGGGATTTCCTGCCTCTAGAGTGCAGTGGGTGGGGGCAGTTTGGGGCCAGGGTGGGCTGCAGAGCCCACTGCCCAGGCGCTATGGCTGCAGTTGCTAGCTACGCAGGGCACTCCCAGTATTTTATTACAAACAAGATTTTAATGAGCCGTGCTTGCAGTGTGTCCCCAAGTTTATAATTATTCCCTTACAATAAATTCCTTTAAGTGGAGGTCAGAGCAGCCGCTGCCTTCTGGCTGCCAGTGTTTATAGCCGGCCCGGGCGTCCTCATTTCAGTTTCCAG
>PVKN010028322.1:0-13275 GCA_004027915.1 Capromys pilorides
ACTTGCCCTAGTATTCATTAGTGAAAAACAGCTTTTTGCCACCTGTCTATTCCTGCATTTGGCTTTACAAACCTTTGAACAAAATGTTTTTGCTTTTTTATGGTTACTCTGTATGTAGATTTGACTAGTAATCAAAATCACATAACATTCTTTAAAAATTTTAAACATTTGTTACATATTCTTTTCATTGTGACTGAGTGAAAGTAGCTTACATTGCTCTTCTTTTGTTATGCTGGGAACTATGCCCTTAGCATTTGTAGTGAGGGTTTCTTGGAACACTTTAGTACTCTTAAAAAGAATCATTTGTGAATTACCATATAAAGGCATTGCTACTCCTGTAGTTACAAGGTATCTATGAAAACTTTAGTAAGGAAAACTTACAGGAACCTTTCATATATAGCATAATACACATACTTGTATAATCATGTTTTCCTCAGAGATAAATGCCAGGAAAACTAAGAACAACTATCGTTTGACTGTAGCAATGTTCATATTTAAAACTTTACTATTATCAACTGTAGTTGGCCAAAAAAACTAGTTTCTGAATTATCTTTTAAAAGATGAGAGCCTGTCTTATTTTAACGTATATGAATAAAATATTTAAAAACTATGTCTTTTAAATATTAGCAAAATATTTTCTAAATACTAGATATTTGTAAACAGTTATTTAAAAAATTAATAAAACTCTTTGACTTAGAGCCTATTTTTAAAAAATTATTTTTTCAAATTTATTTGAACACTGAATGGGAAAAATAATTAGCCTGCAATGTTAATGATCATGGAGAGAGCACCTGAGCCTTGTTTTCTCTCTTAAATCAAAATATATCATGAGATTACAAAATACATGATGAGGTTATCCCTAGATGCTGCCTGGTTCAGCCTTCCTTGCAGTGTTTGTTATTCATGGTTTCTCTTTTTAGTCACTGAGTGACATTCAGCACCAAAAGTATAATTTCAAACAGTTTGCAGAAGACTGGATTCAGAGCATGCATCATGGCTTTTTAGAAGTCATGATGGCATGTGATTAGTGTGGTTTTTGGTGGGGTAGATGCAATTATCCTTTTCACTAATACCAAAACAGTGCCTTTGTTGTATATTTTCTACTTTATAAAGTTCTTTCATGTACTTACATACTGAGGGGGAAAGTACTGAAGGTTATGTAGAATATAATGCCAGCAAAGTCAATTGTTCAGTCAAATAGAATTTGCTATTTAGCTGAATGTTTTGTTTTTCCTCGTGTAATTAATATTTAAACACTTTTTTTGGATTTCAGGAGGTTTGATCTGTCATTGTTGTGCTTGGTTTGGATGTTGGTTTTTATAATATTCACTATTGTATACACAGTTTAGTGTTATTAAAAGGCATGCCGCACCCTACTTTGTAATGCTGCTGCTTGGGAGCATTCTGCTTGGAGGTTATTCACCATGGTTGAAGCCTGTGCCACAGAAGTGATCCTTACATCCTTGCTGATCTCTGCTACCCAAAGGAGATCAAGACTGGGACCAGAGTCAGGCAGCCTGCACAGAGACATTTGTAGGTACAGATTGGTGTGGTAGAGTCTTAGAATGACAGGGCAAAATATGATGTAAGAGGCTTCAAATGAAAAGAAGGTCATTTGAGGACCTTAATTTCAGCTCCCAATATCCCATGAGTATGGCAAGATGAATAAGGACCAAGGGAAATTTATGACTCATGGAAAAATGGCTTCTGCATGGAGCTTGCATCCCAGACCCTGGCCTGCTGCACTTCCTGGAGACACAGCCAGTATGGTGGTGCCAAGGACATGGCCATGACCCAACTGGTAAAGAACTTTTCTACTGTCCACAGGGTTGGCTTCTGGCCATGCCTGGCTGATTTCCCTTCATTTTTCATGTCCGTTAGTGGTACCCGGGTCTTTCATTATTTTTTTGTCATTGTACTTAGTAGAAATTGTTCACAGGGCCTAAACCACACAGAAATTTTGTCTATGAAAACCAGCAAATACATTGGTTTTGTGTGAATGTAAAGATTTTTTGATAGTGATTTTAAATTGAATGTTTAAAGTGCTAATTAGTGTTCCGTTTTACTTACAAAGTTAGATGGCTTTTTTAGAGTTTGTAATAAGAAACTATTGCGTTTAACCTCTGTAAAATATGAATTCTGATGTGACTATGTATTTTTAAATAAACTTTAATATGACTTGTAATAATTTAGTATGCATGTGTCATACAAACCATAGCACCCATTTTGTACTGATCTAACTTGAGCACCTTTTTAATCAAGAAATTTAAAGTTCTTGAATATAGTAATCTACAGTAAAACAATTTTCTGATACACACCTAGCACCATATCCTACTGATTACCAAATCTGTGAAATAGATATTTTTAAATTATATAATATATACTTGTATAGAACCTAATGGCACCTCACTGGTATGTACAGTTTTTATGTTAAAAAATTACCAGTTAAAGCTTAACATTTAAAATACTTTTAAAAGAAATGAAAAATGTTTTCACATGTCTGCATGGCACCTCCCAAAACTGCGTGTTCCTTTTAAAGTGTGCCATCCCTAGATCACACCTCTGAGGTCTTTTGTTTCAACTGTCATTTAAATGATCAACCACTTTGCTATTCCTCAGATCTGCAACCTCCATTCCTCAGATTTCCTCCCACCAAGAACAACCTATATTGCTCATCACGTGTAACTAAACTTTTTTAGCATGGTAAATATTGACGAACATAAACTTTTCTTTAAACTCTTTGGCAGGAAGATTTACAACATATTTAAAATTATAAATCTCTTAGCTTGGTTAATTTTGACATGTCTTTGTGTATGGATAGTACCTACTGAATCTACCAAGTTGAAAGAAATATATTGATTTAAAATACTTGAGTAAGCTAACATAGCAAAGTATATGATAAATAGAAATCTAAAACAATATGTATAGTAATCGGCTTGATTAGCAAATGGGTTTAGATACACCATCTCAAATCCAAGAGTTATATCTGGGCTGTGGGTTCAGCTAAGAACAGCAAGGTAGAAACACCTCCCTAGTGTTAAATTTTCTTTTTTAGGCTCAGGACTCAAAGTCTGTGAGATGCTGAAAAATTGTGCTGAGTGGTCTCAACTGTACATGTAGAAAGAGTGATTCATTTTATCTCATAAATTATCTTGAGGGGCCAGGGAGATAGCTCAGTGAAAAACCCTGGATAAAAAGGTCTTTGTTAAAAATAGTGGCAGAAAGGGAATGTGTGGCCCATGCATGCAGGAAACCTGGGCCATGCAGGAGACAGCCTGGAACCCAGAAACCCTGAAACTTGCCAGGACCGTGTTTACCCCAGGCCAACTTCGTACCCCTAGATTCCAAGCCCTGGCTGCAGCCCCCCAGCAAACTGGCTCACTTGGCATGGGACTGCAGAGGAACTGACAGACATGACTGTGGATGAGGCAAATGCCCAGGAGGAGAGAGTGGTACTGGGCGGTTGGCAGCTCCAGGGAGAAACAGTGGGCCAAATGAGCAGCACTGACCTCAAGAAAAGTTCCCAGCTAATGTAAGCTGCAAAAACAGAATGTAGTTTCACTGTGAAAGTAACTCTTTATGCATGACTGGCTAGAGATGGAGAAGAAACCCATGCTGTTCCTACTGTATTAATGTGTAATCAGGAGCCAATTTGGGAAGGGGTTAAGAATGCCTCAATTTATATTTTAGCTCCACATTCTCTTTTTTTTAAATGTATTTGTGGGTCAACCAAATAATTCAGCAGATTAAAGTGCCTGTAAGTAGGCACAGGGGCTGGGGGTTCGATCCTGCCTTGCCAGCCCTGCCCCCAGGGCACGCTGAGATGACTGGGTGTAGTGGCACGCACCTATAATCTCAGTTCTTGGGAGGCTGTAAACAGACTGATCACTACTAGTTTGATCTAGTAGTGAGACCTTGAACACCCTGTAGACTCTTCCCTAAAATAATAAACATATTTGTTACAGTGTCTCACTACACAGCTCGTGCCTCCCCAACACTGGGATTGTAGATGTAAGCCACTATGTCCAGACTCTAGCTATCTCAGCCTGCCAGGGGGCAGGGCTGGCACAGCATGTGGTACTGAGATAAAACCCCAGTCCCGGCGCTGGCCTAAGCAGGCACTTTAATCTGCTGAGCTATCTTGCTGGCCCCTTCAGTTCCACATTCTGATAATAGAAATGTAAAAATCTGTTAGCCAACAGATTTTTTCCAGTCAATTCAGGAGCTTTCACTTCCTTGTTAAGTTCAAGACTTGGTCCCTAGAGTACCAATGCTCAGATGGAGTTTTTGAGAAGTGACTACATCAGGAATGCTCTGACCTCATCAGTGACTTTATTCATTAGGGGACATGTTTGGGAGGTGTTGGAAACTCTAGGAGATAAGGCCTATTTGGAAGAAGTAGGCCTCTGAGAATGCTGTGGGAATGCTTTAGCTCTCTTTGCTTCCTAGCCACCACAACATGAGCAGCCTCCCTTTCCACGTGTTCCTACCAAGGTGATGCTCTGCCTCCTCACAGGCACAGTGATGAACCCAAGCAACTGGGAGTCAGAGCTTTCCTTTGAACTGGAAGCCAAACTAGATTTTCCATTCTTTAGTTGTTTATCTCAGACATTTTATCACAAGGATAAAAACCTGCCTGATACACTCTCCTTTTCCCTCAGGATACCATCTGCATCCCAAGAGGCTTTAGTGCAAAGGCGTGAAGTGGAATCTGGTCTGCGGTTCTTGGGCAACTACCTTCACATCTTTCACTGAGTCCTTGTACCCTCGGGCCTCTGCACCTCTATGTCCACTGGCACTTGAAACAAAGCAAATGTTCATCTGGCTTCCCATCGTAATGTCCAATAAGTCTGCCTCCTCCTTTCACATCTTGAAGACCCTAGTTCCTGGCCTCTTACTATCTCTGTGTCTCTTCTGATACATATGTATGCCCGTGGATCAAGAGAATCTTAGAAGACCTGTTCCAGATGCCCTCCTAGTTATTCCATTTCTGCCTGACTTCTGTGTCACCTAAATAATACATTAACAGGCAATGAAAGTGAAGCAATAATAAATCTACCAGCTGGGAAAAGCCCAAACCCAATGGATTTGCCCACTGAATTCTATAAAAACTATGAGAAGAGCTACCGCCAATACTGCTCACATTCTTTGATGAAACTGAAAGGAAAGGAATACTCCCAAAGTCATTCCTGGAAGCTAGCATTAACATACTCCAAAATCAAATAAGATCCCAACCAAAAAAAAAAAAAAAAAAAAAGAATGATAAGTCAAACTCTTCAATGAACATTGATTAAAATCCACAACATGATTTTGGATAACAGAATGCAGCAAATCATCAAAAAGATCATACATCATAACCAAGTAGGATTCATCCCATCGTGCAATAATAGCTAAATATACACAAATTAGTAAATATAAAATCACATCAGCAGAAACAACCAAAAATCACATCATTGTCTCAATTAATGTAGAAAAAGCCTTTGATAAAGCCTAACATTCATTCAGATAAAACCCTGGAGAAAATAGAAATGGAAGGGCCCTATCTCAATCTGATAAAAGCCATTTCTGATAGAGCTACTATCAATACCATATTAAATGGGGACAAGCTGAAAGCTTTCTCTCTAAAATTAGCAATAAGGCAAGAATGTCTGTTATCACCACTCCTGATCAGTATGAGAGTCAAGACGTTAGCCAGAACAATCTGGCAAAGGGATAGAAACAGAAGAAATACATATAGGAAAGGAGGAAAGTAAAACTATCAGCTTGCAGGTTACTTGGTTTTCTGTATAGAACACACAAAACATTCCATCAAAAGACTCATAGAAATAATCAAATTCAGTAGTGCTGCAAAATACAAGATCACCAAAATATTAATAGCATTACTGGACACTAATCAGAAATCTGCTGAATTCAATTCCAGACTTCAATTTATTTGGAAAATATTCATAGTAACATCAGGAGAAACTAGGAATTAATCTAACCAGAGAAATCAAAGAGTTCTACATTGAAAACTATAGTATTCTGTAGGGGGTTTATATAGGAGATCAGAAAACAGAAAAATATCCCCTGTCCCTGGATAGAGAGAACAAATATTGTCAAAATGGCTGTATTGCCAAAACTGCTATATAGATTTAATGCAATTAAATCAAAATACTAAAGAAAATAATCCTAAAATCCACATGGAATAAGAAGTGACCCAGAGTAACATAAGATTCCTAGGCAGCAAGAGCAAAGCAGGAGGCATCACAATTCCAGACTTCAAGTTATATACCAGATTTATAGTGATAAGAACAGCATGGTAAAGGCACAAAAAACAGACATGTAGGTCAGTAGAACAGAAAAAGGATGTAGAACAAATACCCAAGCATATTCAGCCATCTGATCTTTTGCAAAGGGGCAAAACACATTTGCTGGAGGAAAAATAATCTCTTCATCAAACAGTGTTGGAAAGCTGGATATGCAGGTGCAGATGATCAAGTCTAGATCCATACATCTTGCCATGCTCTAAACTAAAATGACAATGAATCAGGTAGGCATGGCAGTGCAATCCAACGATCTAAATGGTAAAGCAGATACCATCTGCAGGAAGATCAAATAGGTAAAACTCTTAGAGACTGAAGTATAAGCAAGGTCTTTCTGAACAGAACGCCATTTGCACAAGAAATTACAAAAATATAAACAAAAGGGACCATGTGAACCAAAATGTTCTACATTGCAACACAACCAGAGGAAAGAGAAAACCTGCAGAATGGGAACATTTTTTCTAGCTATTTTTTTTGGACAAAGGATATATCTAGAATATATAAAGAATTCAATAATATTAGAACATCCCCCAATAAAAGGTCTGATCAAGAAATGGGCAACTAAAATGAACATATTCCTCATGAAAAAGTACAAAGGGCCAATAAATATCTGAAAAAAATGTTAACATCTCTGGCACTAGAGAAATGCAAATTAAAACAATACCTTGGTTCCTCCTTACTGCAGAAAAAATGGCTACTTTTGGAAATCAAATAATAGCAAATTCTGGCAAGTAGCCAAGGAGAAGGAATCTTGTACATTGTGAAAATATAAACCAGTACAACCACCATGGAAATCAGTATAGAGATGACACAAAAAAAGAGAAAATCCATTTGATGCAGATATTCCTCTTCTAGGTTTCTTCCTAAAAAAAGTTACAGACATTATACTACAGTGATACACACCTACTCATGGTTATCTTAGCTTAAATCAAAACAGCTAAATCTTGGAAGTGGCCTGTATATTCATCAAAAGATTCCTGGGTAAAGAAACATGGTATTTATATACAATGAAATGCCAAAAAGGAATAAACTCGAGTCACTTACAAGAAAATGGATGCCCCTACCTTGAGACCATAATGTTAAATGAAATAAATCAAACACACAAGCTTAAATATTAAAATGATTTCATATGAGAATTCCAAAATATAAATAAAGAACAAAATAAATAAAAATTATTAATTTAGGGACAAAAGTCTTCTGCATATGGAAAGGGAACAAAGAGACAGAGGAAGTGGGAAGGGAGGGGAGAGGAAGGGAATGAAGACAGAATTATGATACGTTGTGTGTACACAACAACTCCCCATGAGGAAAGTAGCCATTATGCATTGTAAACGCATTCTAATAGAAAGCTAAGTAAAAATAAGGACTACTTAGGGGGAAGGTCTTTTAGTACTCCGCAGGACCCTCCCTCCAGTTGAGCCTCGCACACTTAAGCCGTAAGTAGTGCAGCTTTGTCAGGGTTTAAGATTCTGTAACTCCAACTGATGAGTCACCAGAATGCTAAGATCATCCTTCACTTTTTCACTTGTGCCTGATAATTCTTACAAACCCCAAAGGTCTCTCTACCCTGGTAGAAATTAGACTTCAAACACTAGGGCTCTTGAAACAGAACCCTTGTTTTAAAGTAGCACTAAGGTGGAAATGACTGATAGTAGATGCTTTTCAAAAAGCACTTGAGGCAAGGAAATAAAGAAAACAGAGACAAGATACTTAAGTAGAATGGACGGACACCATCAAGAGAAAGAAAAAGACAAATGTTGAATCTGAGCTTTCCTGTTTACATTTTAGATCAGAGATATCTCTCTCTCTCTCTCTCTCTCTCTCTCTCTCTCTCTCTCTCTCGCTACTTAGAGGCTGATAATTTTAATGCACAGGTGACACCTCTTTACATCATACTCCATCCTGAATATAGGAAGATGATTTTAGACAGACTAATATTCTGAGATCCTGGCCTTATTTTATGGTATCTCATTGTAATTGGCTCACAGGGTGTCAAAAACATATGGGTTACAATGAACTGTTTGGTAAGTGCTATATCGAAAAATCACTAAACTGAGCACCCACTAAAACCTGGAAATATTAACTGTGGTTACAAAATCATCTTAGTTTTATTCTGTAGAAAACTAAAGAAGTTCAATATAGATGCTCCTCATTTAATGACCTACCTGGTTAATGACCATTCTGACTTACAACCTACATTCAGACATGTGACTCAGGAACATAAATGGCAGCACAGGCTTGCGGTGGCTTCTTCTATGGCACAGCACTGTCATTCTCGCTGACCGTGTATACGGTACAGTATTGCAATTTTACATACTGTTATACATTACAGTGCTGCATGTAAGAGGTGTGCAAATAAGAGAAAAGCCACCAAGCTGGCATTTTTGACCATTTCTTTGTTCTGAACATTTTAAAATACACACCATATAAAATTCCCAATTAGTGACCAATTAATTTAATGACCCAAGTCATAAAAACTAAACTAGATCATTAAATGAAAAATGTTATATTCAGGGCTTACAAGGGAATAGATTTAATATAGGTCACATGATTTATAGGATTATTTTATAATATTCACCCAAAAAGTCAAATGCAAGAGTACAGGAGATCTGTCCACACACTACATAATCCAGCTGAAGGCCTGAATCCCAAAGAAACATGCTGCACTAGTCCAGCCGAAGACATAGAGTCCATGGTAAACACCCTCCACAAGTTCACCTGGAAGCCTAAAGCCCATGACAGTGTCTCATGCAAATCTATATCAAGGATCTGCACTGAGAAGACCCAAAAGTTAGTGGTGGAAGCTAGGAAGTCTGCACCAGTGGTGTACAGGATCTGTGGCAGCAGGCTGAGGAATCTGCACTCAGGCCAGGAAGTGACCCTTACAGTAAGCACCAGACCACTTCTGAAATGACCCACAGCCATGCTCAGCCACAGCAGAACTCAAGCTCCACTGATGAGAGCAGCTGAGTTCACATCAAGAAAAGCAGCATGACAGGCTTCTCTGGGACAATCAGAAGCATACCATCAGCTGAGCATTACGACTCAACTATTAGTTAATCCACCACAACAAGTATCTGTATTCTCATTGTGGATGGGGGAGGGCATGCCTAAAATATAGACCTATATATTTTTGTCAAATGTTTGATTACTTAAAAAATCTCTGTAAGTATTCATCACTTTGAAGGGAGTTTAAAAAGAAAAGAAGAAAAGACAAAAAAGTAAGGATAGCACTATTAATTAAAATGTATAATGAAAACACTACATGTAAAATAATTCAAGAACAAAAAAAATCATTTAATAGTTGGACTGAAATTTCACTGTAACCTTTGGTCATCCAAAGAGTTCCTGATACTGCTGTTTTTCATCCATCAGTTATATATTGTTATGCTTCTCAAGAAAATTTTTATATATATCGAATATATATATGTGTGTGTGTATATATATATATATATATATATATATATATATATATATATATATCGATGCCCCTGCCTTGATTATACTCAGTTATCACACCCATCCCCTGCTGATTCTTTACTTACCTCTCTTCTTTCCTCTCCAGTTCCCCATTTTGTTAGGTAATGCAAAAAGTGGCTGCCCTCACTCCTTACAGAAAGGTGATAGTGCTCAAGCACTGGATAACACTGTGCTCTCCCAATGTTTTTATAAGATGTTTCTGTGTTGTCATTTTCCACTCTCCCAGTATGAGGACATAGCTTATTACAAAATGTTGTTCTATCCTGGAGCCCCTCGAAGCTCCATGAGGTCAGGGAATCAGTGAAGTGTAAACACTAAAGATTAAAGTTAACATGAGGAAAGGGAGCAGATGGACAATAGTTAACAAAGAAAACAAAATGGATATTGCTGGCAATATGATCATTTATCTAAAAGCCCAAGAGATCAACTGGAAACTTTTAGACTAATAAGAGAGTTCAGTAAGGTGACCAAATGTAAGTTAAAATTTTAAAACTTAATCAGGGATTAGGAAAGCAAGCATCAAGTTGTGTTTGCTTTAGAATTGCAAGCTAATTCTTATTTTAATTGGCTTGCAGTGCACCATTTATTGGGGAAAAATAGAAAAGACCAAAATGAAGTTTCTAGTGGTAAAATTCTTTCCCACCTTAGAGACAAAGAACACTTTTTAGTGAAATAAAATTCATAGTATTGACAGTTTTACTTTTAAAATTTATTCAAGAGTAACAATGCTATTTATCTCATTCAAGAATAATCAGTAACTTAAAAGATTCTATATAGAAAACAAAATAAAACTTTTTTGAAGTAGAAAATGCCAAGATGCAGAGAAGCAAAACTCAATCTCAGACCTGCAGCTCACATAGACCAAAACAAGTTAAGGAGACAGTGAGATGGTGGAAAATAAAAGACGTGAATCTGAAGTTTCTGAAATGATAGCAATCAAAGTAAAGAAACAAATCTATGAAGCTATAAAACAAATCAGATCAGAAATAATCTCTCAAGTAAAAAAAAAAATGACAACCATACTGAAGGAAATTGTCAACAAATCTAGAGTAGACATAAATAAAAAGATAGAAGAGTATAGGAAATGAAGGAAACCTTGAATGACCAATATAGGAAAGAAATAGAACGCATAAAACAGCATTCAAACAGATACTCAGGAAATAAAAAAAAAAAAAATCCATTAAATTTGGAAAAACATCTTGAACAGACTGAAGACAAACATACAGACTTTGAAGACAGGGTCACAGCTAGTGAACATGAAATGAAAGATCTCTCAGAAATAGTAAAGTACCAGGAAGTAATACTTCAACAACTGCAGGAGGATGCAAAGAAAACAATATAAGAATAACTGGTGTCAATGCAAAAGCAGAAGTCAGCACAAACGACATTAAAAAAACTTTTTGTAGGAGGAATAGCAGAAAATGTCCCAGGCATTGGAACAAAATCTGACACACAGGTAAGTGAAGCATATAGAACTTCAATTATCTATGATTAATATATATACACATATATATATAATATGTCTATAATATATATACTGAGACATATAATAATCAAGATCCCAGAAATTCAGCACAAGAGCAGAATATTAAAAGCTATTTGAGTAAAGAAACAGATCATCTATAAATGAAAGCCCATCAGAATCACGGCAGACTTCACACAAATCCTTAAGTTAGGAAAAGCTTCAGTGAAGTATTTCAAGTCCTGAAAGAAACAAATTCCAACTCAGACTGATGTGTCCTGAAAAACTATCTTTCAAAATTAATATAGAAATGAGATACTTCTGGGATGGTGAAATAGCTCAGCAGACTAAGAGCCTGCCTAGCCAACTGCAGAGACCAGGGTTCAATCTCTAATACCATATACCATGCCAGCCCTGCTCCTGGGTGCACCGAGCTGGCCACCAAGACCATGCATGGTGGTGCATGCCTGTAAGCTCAGTGCTGAGGAGGCTGAGAACAAGAGGATCACTACAAGTCTGAGCTGTATAGTAGACCCTGTACCAAATACATAAAAATCAAAAGTCAAAAATTAAAAAGAAATAAGATACTTTCATGACAAAGAACAACTGAAGAAAGTCAAGACCAAGAAACCAACCCTACAAAGAATATGAAAAATATTTTAGACAGAGATAAAAATGACCATAACTCCAAGAACAATAACAGAAAAAAATTACCAGGCAGGATAAGCAATTAAACCAACAGTGGAAAACCAACAGTGGGAAAATAACATGACAAAGACAAACCAATACACAGAAGTTGTAGCCATCAGTGTAAATGGTCTCAGTTCACCAGTCAAAAGAAATATGCTGTCAAGATGAATCAAGAAATAAGATCCAACTACATGCTATACATAGGAAAAACATTTAACTCAAAAAGAAATTCATATACTGTAAGTCAAAGAATGGAAAGCACTACTCCACGCAACAAGAACCCCCCACAAAAAAGGATAGCTATTCTGAATACAGACTATGTGAACGTCAAATGAAGCATGATCAAAAGTGATGAAGAAGGTCACTACATATTTGTTAAGGGAAAACTTCAAGAGGAAGAGGTACAACCATAAATATGTACTCAGCAAAAATAGGAGCACCCAAATATATATGAAAAATCATATATATATATATATATATATACACACACACATATATAATATATATGTCATGTATATGAAAAATAAAGCAGTAACATCTTAGCTCCTCATTGTCACAAAGATATAAATCATCCAGACCGCAAAACTAAAAAATCAGCAAAGATATCAAAATGGTTCCAAACCTATGAAAAAAATGGTCTTAGCAGATATTTACAGAATGTTCTATCCAACAACATCAGAATGCACATTTTTTGCAATTGCACATGGGGTAGTCTCTAAAATAGACCACATACAAGCACACAAGAGATTCTTACATAAATGTAAAGAAATTCAAATCAACACATACATATTATCTAATCAGAGTGCAGTAAAACTGAAAATAAATTGTAGAAGAAACTTCAAAAGCTTTATAATTACATAGAAATTAAATAATACGCTCCTTAACAACCAATGAATTACAGATGAAATTTAAAAAAGAAATTAAACAACATCTATGATTAAATGAAAATGTAGATACAATATGTCAGAATGTGTGGGATGCAATGAAAGCAGTTGAAGAGAAATTTATAGCAATATACTCTCACATCAGGAACACAAAATGACCAAAAATAAACAACTGAATGTTGCACTTAAAGTTTCTAGAAAAAAAGAATAGCAAGTCAAGCCTAACTCCCATGCAAGGAAGAAATCATAAAGATCAGAGCAGAAATGAATGAAATCAAGACTGAAAAAAATATTTAAAAAAAATGAATTGAGTTAGTCTTTTAAAAGAATAAATAAAACTGATAAATCCTTACTCAACCTTGTCAAAAGAAAATAACTCAACTTCATGCACTGAAGAATGAACAAGATAAAATCACTACAGATCCTGTGGAAATTCAGAAGATATCAATACCTAATT
>PVKN010028323.1:0-13275 GCA_004027915.1 Capromys pilorides
AACAAAAATTAGACTTCGAAATAGAAGTCAGTTCAACATTGTCATAGTCTATTGTAATACTCTTAACAGCCACAGTAATAATTATACCAGCAGATCCTTCTCTAAATAAACAATTATCAACATTTTTTGGTAAGTTTGCATTTATAGAGTGGCTAACATTACTTTTGATTACATTGATTTAAAATGAAGTTATTTAAAATATCTATTTTGATGTCATAAATTTGTTAAGTGCAGGGACTTAAGTTTGATCCCCCGCACCAGATGCTGCTGCAGCCCAGGCCCCAGGGCCAGCCGAGCCGGCAACAACAACAACAAAAAAAAAAGATAGAAAAAGGAAGGAGTAGGATCTTGGAAGGAAGTTAAATTCTGAGCTCAGGCCCCACTGTACATCTGGCAGAAGGATTTGAAGCTCTAGAAACTTCCTCTAATAGATAATCTTCAACATAGGAAAGGAGACACAAGAGAGGAAGGTGGATGAAAGGAAGGGAATAAAAGAGGTGTAACAGAGGCAAAATCAACTGATTTATTTTTTATTTCTAGGGGCACTTGTCTCTCCCTCGAAGTGGGTGCAGACACACTGGAGTGGCGATCGGGCCACCCTGACGTTTTCTCATCTCAACAAGGAAGATGAAGGCCTCTACACAATCCACGTACGGATGGGAGAGTATTATGAGCAGTACAGTGCTTACGTCTTTGTCCGAGGTAAGACCCCGGGAGCAGAACACCCAGCCATATTCAAAACACCAAGGCCAAAGGGAGCTTTCCATACGTGTTTTGTTTGTAGGGATCCATTGGTCTTACTGCAAACAGTTCGCCAGTCTGCCTGATGGGCAAAACTAACTCAAGGCACACACAAAAAACGATCCTTTATTTAGACTTTTGCAAAGTTTGTACCACAGGATACAAGGTTGCTTAGCAACTAATAGCTGGCCTGAACCAGGCAGGGTGTTTTTCTCAGCACTGGGGTAGCTTGTTTGCTTTAGGCACCGAGGCCCAGTCCCACCTACACACATTGATCAATTTCCTGGCTTCCTGGGCTCCCAACATTTTGTAATGATCCAAGAGCCATCTGAACCCGCGGCCTGATTACCTGGAGTAGTACGACATGGGGGTAGTGTCGGGGACCGTCTCCTCCGCAGAAGCGGCCTGGCCAGTCAGATACTGCTGCGGGGAGGCAGAGGGAGGCCAGCCAGTGTTTAGTGCAAAGTGCAGTGAAAATGGATTCTCTGGAACCCATCAGAATGCCAGCGTGGGCAGCAGCCACTGCCGGAACCCAGCCGGACCAGCTTAGTCTTTGCCTCTGGTCTTGGTTGTCTTAGCTGAACCGCAGAATCTCTTCGGCAGCCTAAGAAACAAACAGGCTTTGGGCTTCTGCCCTGTGGTTATTCTGGGACCCTGCCATGCTCTGGGGCTCCTCAGCACTTCTCAGTGCCACGCCCCGGACTGTACCTCTCCGCGAGCCACAGGCCAGACCTTACAGGGCTAGCAGCAGAGGAGGGGAAGGCGTGAACACTTGAGATTTATACTTAACCAGTTCTCAAATCCATGGGTTAGGGAAGTGGAAGGTTTCTAAGATTTATCAGCTATTTCTGAGTGTAGTGGCCCATACTTGTAATCCTGCAACTGGAGGAGGCAGAGGCAGGAGAATTATAAGTTTGATCCCCTCTTGGGCATCTTAGTGAGACTCCATCTCAAAATAAATAATTAGAGCTAGGGAGGTAGCTCAGTGGGAAGGTCCTGCGTTCAGTCCAGATCGATCTCTCTCTCTGTGTCTCTGTCTCTGTTTCTGTCTCTGTTTATCTGTCTCTCTGTTTCTGTGTCTCTCTGTCTCTCCATCTCTATCTCTGCTTCTGTCTCTCCATCTCTCTGTCTCTCTATCTCTCTCTGTCTCTGTGTGTCTTCGTCTCTCCATCTCTCTCTCTGTCTGTCTCTCTCTCTGTCTGTTTATCTGTCTCTCTGTTTCTGTGTCTCTCTGTCTCTCCATCTCTCTGTCTGTTTCTCTCTCTGTCTCTCCATCTCTCTCTGTCTCTGTTTCTCTGTCTCTCCATCTCTCTGTCTCTCTATCTCTGTCTCTCTGTGTGTCTTTGTCTCTCCATCTCTCTCTGTCTCTGTCTCTCTCTCTTCCATCTCAGATGTCATATCAGTCAGCCTTGCTGTTGTTGAGACACTATACCCAACACCCAGAATGTAAAGCAGAAGTTTGCTGGGCTCATAGTTTCAGAAGATTCCGTCCACTGGGAGCTGGCTCCAAGGGAGAAACACCCAATGGAAGCGTGTGGCATAACATGTTTTCCAGTGTTGCCGCAGGACTCACAACCCACCTCTAGAGTTGAGAGTGGGGAGAGAGGGGCCTGTGTGGAACCCAGGGCCTCGTCCTGTCCCTGAGCTCCACTCCGGGCCCGCCTGTTGCAGCATTCCCCTCTCACTAACCTTGTGCCCACTTCCCATTCATCCACGCCCACCCAGCCCCTGGGAGCCCCTGGCTTGCTGTCTCCACAGAGCTGTCTCCCTGGATGTTGGGGGGTGTGCAGGGTCTTTCCTACCTGCCTTGTTTCCTACTTGGCACATTCTGAGGCTCTGTTGTATTTTACTGAGAAATAATATTCCAGGATGTGGGCGGGCGGGCTTTTGTCCCTTCCTTCCCTGGCTGGTAGACAGCTGGATGGTTTTCACTCTTTGGTTAGAACACCTGCCGCTTCTGTGAACCCTTCTGTCTGTCTGTCTGTCTGTCTGTCTGTGTAGGCCCGTGCTTCCGTTTCCTCTGGGCCCATGCCAACACGCTGGATCACTTGATACATCTATGCCTAACTTTTAAAGAAACTTCCAGAGTGTTTTATATAACACTTAAAATGTTTTTGAAACTTTTAATCCACTGAACTGCATGAGGCCATTTCAATGCTTTTTTTTTTTAGAGCACTGATATTTTTGCTGCTTAGAAAATAGCTTCTGCGGCAGACCCGCCAGTGGATACAGCACCGCCTGGCTGCAGAAACATCGCAGAGGCGCACACGCTCGGCCAGGCCTCAGTACACGGGTGTTACGTATCCCTTGTGCAAATATAGGTGATAAAAATAAGCAAAGATCGAAACTAAAGGAAGAGCCATCCCCAGTCTGCCATCTGGAGATATACAACGTTACCATTTTGTGTGTACTATATTTTTTCCTGTCCCCCCCAACACACACACACACACACATGTGCACACACTTGTAGAGAGACACAGCAAGGAATGATAAAGTGGACAAAGATGAAAAATATTTGCATTGGGGAAAATTGGAAAACATCTAAATATCTACCAATATGGATTGTAAAATAAAGTACATTTATATTTATTTCTTATAAATAATGGATATTTATAGGAAATACAAAATATAAATATTTTATAGAAAGTATACAGATACTCCATATAAATAATGGAATGCTGCAAAGCAATGAAAACTAATGACATATATATGTATATGTCATTAACATGTGGAAATGTATTAAGAAAAAAGCTTTCATAAAGCTTGACCACATTTTATTTTTAAAATAATCATTTTGGGGGTTATAAATGTTGGGGGGGGGGATTCTAGAAAGGCTTAGGCCAGTAGGTAAGTGGTAGTTATGGAATGAAAAGAGGTAAACCTTTTATTCCATGTTCTATACCCATGCACTATTTCTATAATGAACATAGTGGAATTATATTTTGAGAAAAAGTGAAGCTTAGTCTGTGCCAGCAGTCAGAACATAAAAGCGGCAGGCTAATCTTTTATGCCATTAATTAATCCTGCAACAGCCAGGCTGCTTGAGGGCGCCGAGAGGGTTGGGCGGAAGCCCCGTAGAGCCCAAGCTAGTGCTGCTAGTGCGCCTGCGCGGGGCTGGGCAGCTCCTGGGAGCCCTCCTGGAAGCCCGGGTTCTCGACCCAGCAGCCTGGGTTCTGCACTTGTCTTCCCAGTGTCTTGAGTGTCACGCTGTGTTGTGTCTTCTTGGGAGACGGAATGATCCTTGTTGTTCAGCTTCTGTGTTAGCGGCCCGAAGAGTAATGAACAAATGAACGAATAGATGCTCGAATGCAGAGCTGGGGACCTTGAACAGCAGCCAAACGCACCCCCTGCGAAGCGGCTGCGGACAATGCTATAGCGACGCAGGGAGGTGGCTCTCCAGTGCCTCCTGTCCGCCGGGCTTTGCCACACGATGGCCCGCCCCGTCATCATAGAAAGATGCACATGCTGCCCAGCTGACTAAGCCCCCTCCAAGTGCACGTGGTGTGTGTGTGTGTGTGTGTGTGTGTGTGTGCGCACGCGCGTGTACTGTTTGTTGCAGGCCTTTAACAAAGGGACACTGTGAGAGGGTCCTGCTGTGAGAGGGTCCCATTGTCCCTGGAGGCGAGTGGCTTTCAGGCAGCCCTCTTCTGCTGCCTTGGCAGGCACATTGCCCCAGATACCCACTTACACTTGCGCTCCGCACCTCACCCCGAGCGGCCCCACTCGCCCATCTGGGGCTCCTGGAGTCGGAGTCAGGCAGCAGCGGGTTCTCTGTGCCCAAATGTTTTCTCTACTGCCTGGCACTCTAGGAGTCTGCATTCAGCGTCAGGCGCCAGGATTTGGTCTCCTCTTTCTAGAGTATGCCTGCAGGAAAGATTTGCCTGGAGCCACTTCCCTGCTTGTTAATGGAGGACAAAGCAAAATGTTTAAAATCCACATAGGCTGAGTGTCACAGCGCACACCAGTAATCCCAGCACCCTGGGAGGCTGAGGCAGGAGAATTGCAAATTCAAGTCCTGCCAGGGTAAACCAGAAGCTTAGTGTCAAAATTTAAATTTTTTAAAAACAAAAATAAAGAAAGGACCGAAGAAGTTGCTCAGAGAATAGGTTCAATTCTTAGGAATACTGAAAAATAAAAATGATGTTGGGCTTTTCACAGTTATGGAAGTTTTTTAATTCACAGGTCAATAAATATTTCTGTTGTGTTATCCAACAGCCCAGGAACTCGTAGATGTTGCAGTCACAAAGATCACAAGAAGAGACAGTGGGAGTCCAGTCAGCGAGGTGTTTCCCTGGGGCGAGCGGCTCCCAGGGGCCTCAGCCTCTCCTGCTAATCCCGTGTGCCAGGGGTCAATGGGTTGCCAGGAGAAACTGGCCAGTGGGGGCCCTCCCGTGGGGATGCTGCCTCTGCTCTGAAAGGGTCACTAGGGGGTATCTCAAGCTCTCCCTTTCTTGCTAACAGCAGCTCGAATGCGCCGATCCAGCTGTGCAGATCCACTTCACAAACAGCTGAGTCTCTGTCACGAGCCATAGCCTGGACTTTTCCTAACCTCAGATGCGCCTCGACATCATATCAGGGTTCTTTTCCTAAGTGTTTTCAGTTTGGGGGTGATGTTTGGTTACTTCTTTTCTCTGTCAAAATAGCGGCATCCGGCCTAAGGGTGGGCGAAGCTCCTTGGCTCTTCTTGTCTTTGGATGCGTCCAGAAGGTGGCGGGAAGGGCTCTTCATCCTCCAGGGAGTTTCGTGGTTTATTAGCAGCACGGTACAACCAGTGCTTTAAGAACAGATGCTCTGGCCGAGAGCCTTGGCCAGTAGCAATTACCAGCATCTCCCAGCCCCTTTTACTTCAGAACATTTGCCGCAGCAAAAGGTGCCAGGAGGCAAAAGTCGCTGCTACTGTCGGAGCCCTTTCTGTCTTCTAGCGTAACGTTCTTCCCTCTGAAGGTGAGAAGCACACACTGTTATGTTGATAAACAAATCGCAAGGATCCATGTTTGTTCCATTGAGGCCAAAGCTGTGCCCTGTGCGTAGCAAGATAGGTGTGCACCGAGAACACGGCCGCCACCTGGCAGAGTACCATGGGGTGGTAACTGGTCTCCCCGTGTCTCCATAGATGCCGACGCGGAGATTGAAGGTGCCCCTGCTGCGCCCTTGGACGTGGTGAGCTTGGAAGCCAACAAAGACTACATCACCATCTCCTGGAAGCAGCCGGCGGTGGACGGCGGGAGCCCCATCCTGGGCTACTTCATTGATAAGTGAGTGCCTGCTCCTCGTGCACTGGGAGCTGGGCGCCCGCAGACACGCTGGTCGTGTTCGTCTGGGGTGCCGCCTCCCCTTTTCTGTCTCTCTGTGTACACACATGCACATGCTCACACCTCTAGCTAGACACTCATCTATCTTACCTGCTCGTATCTGCTTACCTAAATTCCAAAAATAAACTCTGAATTTAACTACCAACTCAAATCACTTGCTTGACAAGAATGCTGTGCATCTGTAGGCCTAGAAGAGGCCTTTTGGAAATGCAGTAGCTGATGCACTGTATTTAATGTCTGTATTCCTAATATGTCAGTAATTTAAGAATGCTGCCCTTGGGGCCAGCAAGATAGCTCAGTGGACTAAGCACCTGCCTTGGCAAATGCAGGGACCAGGGTTTAATTCCGGTCCCACATACTGTGCTGGCCCCGCCCCCAGAACCGCTGAGCCAGCAACCCAGTCCAGGCATGGTGGCACATGCCTGCAATCCCAGTGCTGGGGAGGCTGAAAACAAGATCACTGTAAGTTCAAGCTGTGTAGTGAGACCCTGTACCACATACATAAAATGAAAAAAAAAAAAAAAAAGAATGTTGACCTTAGAAATACAAAAATATTATTTGTGTTGAAGGATATAGTTTCAAGTTATAAGAAATAGAACTATAAAAATTGATAATATGAAATTATGCTCTTATCTGCAAGTTCTTACTGTTTACAGTCTCCAAAATTTAGAGATTCTAATATTTTGTCTCAGTTACTTTTCTCTCATTGCTGGGACAAATACTCGACACTCAAAATGAGGGAAGGAAAGGTTTATTTAGCTCACAGTTACTGGAGGTTTCAGTCCATACTCGGCTGGCTCCAAGGCGGAGAGACACATGGCAGAGGGCAACCTTTCATGGTGGTGGCAAAGAGCAGAGAGTGAAGGAGGAGGCGGCTGCTCAGGCGGGAGTTGGCCTGGCTCCCCTCGCTCCCCTTTCATTGTAATGCAAATCACCTGCCCAAGGGCAGGAGCAGCACCCACACCCACAATAATCACAAACTCTAGTAGCTGCCCCATGACTGCATAAGGCTTTGGGGGACAACTAGGCACGAACTATAACATATTTATTAGGCTTAGGCTTGCACATCAATTAGCCAGCAATTTTGACAGTATAGACAACTAATATGGATTGTTAGTCTAAATACACTGTTCCCTTGATTTAGCTTCTATTCAAGTAGTTGCTTCAATTCTCTTTTTATTTTCATTTATTTATTTTATTATTGTTATTTTTATTATTTTTTTTTTTTTGGTGGGACTGGGGTTTGAACTCACAACCTTGCATCTGCCAGGCAGGCACTGTGCCACAGAGCTATCTCCCCAGCCCCCTATTATTGTTATTTTTAATGTGTTGATCTCTTTTTATTTTTGATTATGGAAACCACTACAGACAGATAATTGGTGTCACTCTGATACGATAGGTTTGTGCTGTGGTAGATTAAATCCTGTATTTATATTAAGTTGATGTGCCCATGGAACTCAATACTCTCTACAGAAGTATTTCTATAAACTGTATATGATTTAACCATATGCATGAAATGTTGTGGATGCAGCATTTGGTAGAGACCAATTGTGAAAGTTTACACAAATCTTTTCAGTATCCGGTTTGTTGGCTTTGATCGATTTCCAAAGGACTGGCAAACTATGGTCAGAGAAAGATGAGGAACAATCAGAGGGCAACATTTTGTTGTCTTCTTAGTCATAATGGAAAATGACTGCTCATGGCCAATAGTTGTTAAGCATGTACTACAAACTTGATGCTGCTTTGCATATGCAAAGTTATGCTTTGCATAACTACTTTGCATATGTCTCCCACCAGCCCCATGCATCCTAGAGGACGGCATTATCATATCACAGAAGGAAAGCCGCATTGGCCCGTGGTGCACACCAGTGCCCAAAGTCACACAGATAGGAAGTGGCAGAACCAGGGCTCAGACACCAGCTGGCTCTAGGCAAGGTGTCTAGCCTGGTGGGTCTCTGCCTTTCTTCCTGCCCATGTAAGCACTGGAGAGAAAGCACCTGTGAGGATCCCAGGGTCACCCAGGCAGTATCCCAGGGTCACCCAGCAATCTGGGAGACAGTGATCCTCAGGACTGTCCTGGCCCTCCCAGCCCTGCTGCCCAACCCTCTACTCCCACCCTCACCTGACAGCAGCTCCAGAATTTCTGTGAGAAAGACTGGGGAAATGAGTGGAAGGCAGAGATGGAGGCTGTGTTTGATGTCACTTCGTGTGCTGGAGCAGAAAGTGCTATGGCTTATGTCCTTTGAAAGAATGGAAAGAGATGGTGCGGAGGGGAGACACCCTTTCTGTCTCTCTTCAGCCCCTAGGTCTCTCCCAGCCCAAGTAACGCTGAGGAATTGTACATCTTAAATACAGGGGTATTTGGAGAACAAAGAAAACTAGATATATGGGGCTCTGCTTGTAAAAATCCAATGCATTCCTGGTGCTAACGCTGTGGAAATCTGTCACTCGTCTGGTCACTCTGATCAGGCCAGCAGCAAGAGAGGAGCTCTCAGGTTCGGCCCTGCGGAGTGACCCTGTCCATCCCTGGCTACTGACTGCTGTGAACATCCTGGATTGGAAACCAGTTTCCAAGCGCTGGCTTTCCCTGGGATCTCCTTTCCTGTCCACCGCCTCACCTGTTAACGAAGCAGACACATTACAGTGCCCCGGTAGGCCCTCTGCCCACGCAGAACACAGTGACCATGAAATAAGATGCCAGCTATTTCCCAAACTGTGGTGTAAAGTTACCTTTCAAAGAGCCAGATGTCAACAGCACTGCCACTTAGAAAGAAAATGCCTAAGGAAAATAAAGAAAAAAATCACTGAAGGTAGAGGGTAGGCATCCGCCAGGTAGATGCGGGGGCGGGGAATCCTGCCCGGCCAAGCCTCTGCCATGTAAAGACTTGGGGGTCACCCTCCCACTTCTCCTTTCCCCCTAAACTCCTTTGCTTAGCAGGCGGGCCTCAGTTGTCTGCTTTCACATTTAGGACAGATCATCAGAGGCTTCTTTCTTGTTTAGAAGACGCTTCATTTGTGTGGCATTGCGTGCCGCAGCGTGGAGACCTGGGGCGGCGAGCCTGGGTGGTGCTGAACGGAGACCTGAAGCCCAGGGCTGGTCCGCGGCGCTAGGGCCATTTGTGCAGGCCTGGTGGGTGACATTCCTGTCCCGCTCTTTCCCCTAGGTGTGAGGTGGGCACAGACAGCTGGTCTCAGTGCAACGACACGCCCGTGAAGTTCGCTCGCTTTCCAGTCGCTGGATTAATAGAAGGCCGCTCCTACATCTTCCGGGTTCGAGCTGTGAATAAAAATGGAATAGGCCTCCCCTCCCGAGTTTCGGAGCCTGTAGCGGCCCTGGATCCCGCTGAGAAAGCCAGACTTAAAAGTAAGCAGGCCTCTCCCATTCTTTCAGCATCCTCCCTTCTATTTTTTTTTTTTTTTTTTTTTTTTTACCTTTTAAAAATAACTACACACACCTGTAATCCCAGTATCCTGGGAAGCTGAGTCAGGAGGACCTCGACTTGAAGCCCAGCCTGGGCAATTTAGCAAGTTAGTGAAAACTTTTCTAAAACAACCAAGGTCTATGCTATGTAACAACCACTGTCAAATTCCAATTATTCTGTTGAGTGAAATTCTGTATTGTTTCAAATTTACTTTTACTATTGTTTAGTCTCTGTAAAAAAACATAGCAAGTTTCTGAAGGTGTAGCAGAGTGCAAACGCCCTGAATTCAATCCCCAGTACTACAAATATGAAATTAAATGAACAAAAATAACGTCAGGAGACTTCAGTGCAAGGCTGTGCCTCTGCCTTCCACTAGAGGGAGATGAGAATAAGAAATCCTTTTCTCATTAGGAAATCCTGGGGAAGGGGGCGGGCTGGTTTTCTTGTTTACTCAGATTCTGCAAGGCTTTATGTCATCTTTCTTTATTTCATCTTATTTTTTAATCTTATCGCTTGCTTTGTTAATCTGGGCTACAGGAACTGTGTGTAGAGTGAAATATGAAAGCAGATAGCTTGGGGTGCATTTTTATTCACATTAGCAATGAATTCCAAATATGCTCCTAGCTGAAAGCGTATCTCTTGATGTTGAAATCTTTTTCCGGAGCTGGGGATTGAACTCAGGCCCTTGTGCTTGCCAGCCAAGCGCTTATTCTACTGAGCTATCTCCCCAGGCCTTTTGACATTGAAATCTAATCCCAGAGCATTAATGTCTCAGCGCTGTAAGCTTCCTTATATCAATAGAAAAGCAGATTTACGTTATATCTGATCTGAATTTGAGTTTGCACGTTAGATAATTTAATCTTTTCTGAACTTAGTTTCCACATTCTTTTTTTGTTTTCTTTTTTGGTCTTTTTGAGACAGGGTTTCACTATGCAGTTCAGGCTGGCCTGGAATTTACAGCCCCCGGCTGGCCTCAGACTCGAAGCAGTCCTCCTGCCGTAGCCTCCTGAATGCTAGAATCGCTGGTGTGCTTCACCACACCTAGCTGGTTTCCGGATCTTATGGTCCAAGCTGTGATCCGTGGATGATGGCCTGCATTTGTTTCATGGCGCCATTTGACAGCCCCAGGAATAGGGACCCCATGATGACGTTACAGGAGTTTCCAGATGATGATGTCTTGGTCGAGAGCATCCTCTCAACCTTGACCCTGCTGGCACTTTAGGCCAGTAGTTGGGTTGGGGAAGGGAGGTGTCCTGTGTCATAGGATGCTTTTGTCCCTTGCGTCTACCCACTGGGCGCCAGTAGCGTCACTCTCCCACTGTGACCATTAAAAACGCCCCCAGATGCTGCCAGACGTCACCCCTGGGCAGGGGGCAGAATCTCCCGTGTGAGGGAACCACAGGTGGGTGGCATCTTCCCAGGGCTGGTCTCACCTTCACGGCTGCCGTAGCCTCACCAGGATCTCAGTCAGATGCTGCCGCCTCTCCCTCTTCTCTGGTCCCTTTCTACCACCTGTCCCTCTCTTCTGTGTCTCTCTCCTAAAGTTTCGGATCCTCCTCAGGCTTCCATGTACCGCTTGCTGACAAATCCAACCAAAGCGCAACCTGTCTGAAGTGGAAATAAACTGCCTTCTTCACCTTCTTTCCACTTCTGCACAAGATCTCCCAGAAAAAGTCCCTTGAGGAAAGCAGAAGTTGAATGGTTCTCTTTCTGGAGTCTGTGGAGTCAGAGAATGTCCTCTGTGACGATAGGCTGTCTCTTCCCCTTTCCTCCCTCTAGACCTCCACTGACTTTCTCGGCAGATAACACTTTTTTTTTTTTTTTTTTAAATTTTTATTTATTTATTTATTTATTTGTTTTCTTGTTGTGTTTGTTTGTTTCTTTATTTATTTATTTTGTGGCTGGCTCAGCCTGCCCTGGTCGTGGCGGTGGCACAGCATGTGGTGCCGGGGATCGAACCGCAGTCCCTGCAGTTGCCTGAGCCTTCCTACGCAGGCGCTTTAGACCACTGAACCATCTCGCCGGCCCTCGGCAGATAACACTTTGCAGAATGGAACGGAAAAAACTTTTTGCTGAGCTTCGCTGCAACCTCAGCACTCCCTTCTCTTTCCTCACTGTGATGACAGTAAGCTCTGGAGCCTCGTCAGGCTGTAGCGTGCCTCCCCCGGACACACGCTGTCTCTGAGGAGGAGCCGGGAACTCACTCCTACGAGCTTTAGGAAAGCCCTCCTGAGCCGTTACACACACACACTCGGGTTATGCCTCTGGCCTGTGAAAGTCACCTCACTCAGTCGTCACAGGCTCTAGGCTCTAGCAGACTGTGGGTCCCTGGAAGATGAGGCCGTGTCCCCCGCAACCCCATCTACCCCATTGCCTCAGGACAATTCTCAAGGGACTAGGAACAAATTAATGACTAATCAAGCTAGTGTATCAATGTATCAGAGCTGCTGTTACTGCTCTTGTGACATCTGTGGTTTTATATTCGTCTCTGTCCAGGTCGCCCGTCAGCACCCTGGACTGGACAGATCATTGTCACGGAAGAGGAGCCCTCAGGTGAGGAGTCTGGTCTCCCCAGATGCTGTTGCAGCTGAAACTTTGTAGTAGAGGGCATTATGGCATTGGGGTGCTTTGGACAGAACATTTAACATCTGCACCTACAAGGTAATTTGTCAGAGTGATGTGCTGGGGTGAGGGCTAGGGTGGGGTGGAGCCCCCAGACGTCAGAGCATGGAGTCTTATTGGTACAGCTTTCTTGAGGGGCAGTTGGCACACACCAAACTGCCAGGCTGAGAAACGTGCCGGTGGATGTTTCACATGTGTGTGCATTGTAATGCCAAGACCGTGATGCAAAGCGTGAACGGATCCACGTTCCTGAAATCTGCCCCCAGCCTTGACATTCCTCCTCCTCCCCGCACCCTTTCCCGACCGGTGCTTCCTGCTTTCTGTCACCACAGTTTGTGTTGTCCCTGGTTTTAAAGCAGTTATGTTCATCTTTGCCTCATGTCCTTCACCGGCATAATTATTCTGAGATTGGTCCGTGCCTCATCGGCGCCACGGGAGCGTGCCAGTTACTCCTCGTGCCACTAGTACTTGGTGTGATCGTCCTTTTTAATTTTAGCTATTCTTGTGAGTTGATAGGGGTATTTTGTGTGGTTTGGGTCTGCATTTCCCTAATAATATTGGGCACCTTTTTATGTTGTTTGACTTCTTTGTCATAATTAAGTGTGTCAGCTGTTGTTTTCTGGAAATGTTATATTAGGACTGGCAAAAGTAAACATTTTTGCTTTTCTGATCTCAAGGAAAAAGCACTTAGTCCTTCACCATCAAGCCTAACATTATGGATATGATATTTTAAAGTTTTTTTTTTTTTTGTTTTTGAAACAGGATTTCCTTCTATAATTCAGGCTGGCCTTGAACTCACTATGTAGCCCAGGCTGACCTCAAATTCTCAGCAGTCCTCCTGCCTCAGCCTCCTGAGTGTTGGGACTACAGGCTCTTGCCACTGTACCCAGCTCAGGAAGGGTTTTTATAGCTGTCCTTTATCAGGTTGGAGAAAGTCGTTTCTAGTACTGGTTTGCTGAGATACGTATCAGTAATGAGCGCTGGATTTCCTCACGTCTTTTCTACATGTACTGAGATGATTGGAGAATTTTGCTCTTTCCACTAAATTCTGATCTACTTTTACCAACTTTTCATTCCTAGATTATACACTATATTATTTATTTTCTGAATTACTCGAGTTTATTTTCTAAAACTTTAAGACTTTTGCAACTATATTGTGTATTATCTTTTTTTTTTTT
>PVKN010028324.1:0-13275 GCA_004027915.1 Capromys pilorides
CTTCAAAATCAGCAAGAGGGGCGTGGGTCATATCCTGAAATGGAAAAAGTGTTTTATTTTACGCTTGTAGATACTGCATGGTGTGAGAAGCTGACATATGTAAATGAGACCCAAAATACATAATAAATCTTGTGAAATAAAAAGTAATTGTTCTATAGGAGAATGGCGGGGGGAGGTGGGAGAGAAAATAATGAGAAAATAAAGGATAAAATGGTAACAAATCTTTGTAAATAAATAGGTGAAGAGGGATTGAAAGGAGGGGAATGGGAAAAAAAGAGGAAATATGATATGTCATGTACAGGTACAAATTCCTTGTGATGAATGTGATCATTATGTATATCAATAAACTTAATTAAAAATAAATTTATCAAAACTCAAGAGCTCAATAGGGCATTACACTTCTTTTTAAGAGACCACGGTCATACCTCATGTTGCCTAAAAAATGTTTATTTTTAATCAAAGTCTCTAGGTTATTGTCTATTTTATCTTAATATTCATTAATATGACTGAGTTTTTCATTATCTCTGGCCCTTCTCCTAGCTAGCTGCCTCACTCATATGTTAATAAAATGAACTACTTTTCACACTGTCACCTAAATACCCTTAGAAGTCCCATCCTTTGGCATCTTTCCTTGGGGATGACATTTCCACTGCGTGCTCTTTAGGGGACATATTAAAACTGTAACAAAGCTCACAGGCCCAGGATGCCTGCTTCAGTGCCAGGCATCACCTCTCTATCCAAAGCAGAACCAAGTGGATAAGACGGCATCCACCGTGACTGTGCATGGAAATCCGCAGTCAGCTTCTCTATATTTCACTGGCTAAAAATGCTGATCTCCTTCACCACATCTGATTGCAAAGGTGTTAGAAATCTGGACTTTGATCAGTACAGATGGGTGATTCTTACAGTGAGATCTGCAGTACTATCAGCATCATCACTTGCGAATGTGCTACCCAAGCAAATTCTAAGATCCCAGTCCAAACTACTGAATCAGGAACACTGATGGTGGGGCCAGTGATCAGTTGTAGTAGCACTCCCTGAGAGCTCAGTTTTGAGAACTACTATCTCAGACCAGTTTGTTGGCCAGGACTTGGCCAGGGTGTCCCTGAGTAGAGCCAAGATTCTATTTGTAGCACAAGACAGAGATGGGTATTGGACAGAGCTCTATGTATCTAACATAGGGCCCTTCACCTCTGGCTGCTTTCACGTTGCCAACAGGGGTTGTTTTAAATATGCTTCCTGCTCTTTTAAGAAGAAAGATCCTTGCAGCGCCCCTGTAAGGATGCCCTACAGTGCATGTAAAAGCACTGAGAAAATCCTGGTGTTCAGTGTGGTGTCTTCTCCCACAGAGGTGCTCATTTTGATCTTTTTGCTTTTTAAGCCAGCCATCCCACTGTTTCTGCTGATCAAGCAGTGCCTGGGTATTGTTACCAAACAGGGGTCCTGTAAACATAGGGCTCCCCCATTATAACCCTGAAGGCCAGGTCTTCCACTGCTTGAGGGAGGGCGTGGCATTTCAGGAGAGCACAGAGAAGAGGAGGAACCCTGCTGTCATTTTGCCCGGTGAAGCCTGTGTTTTATCATTACTGTTGTTTTTCTCCTGGACTCTTACAGGAATTCTTTGAATGTAGCAACCGGGGGTAGGGGGGGCACTATCAGAATAACTTGCTAAATACCTTGCAGTGGGAGCATGATGGTCGAGACTCAGGATAGGATGGTGACAATAGACGCCTGTAGGCAATTCTCCCCTAAGCTCGAGGTCTGAGTATTTGCATGGTTGAGAAGGGGGAGAATGGGATTTCTTTAGGATGTGTAGAGAGCATAAGTGGCTAGAAGCTGTTTCTCTTAGCCTGCATGCATATAACATCATGCTCTGTACTTTTATCCAAAGCATGCTTGCAGGCTTTGAAAATATTATAACCAGGGGCCAGCGAGATAGCTCAGTGGTCTAAAGCACCTGCTAGGCAAGCATAGGCAACCACAGGGACTGCGGTTTGATCCCTGGCATCACATGCTATACCAGCCCCACCCCCAGGGCAGGTTGAGCCAGTCATAACATAAATAAATAAATAAAGTTAAAAAAAATTATAACCACAAAGATGAACTGAGCATCCCTTTCCACTACTCAATTAGTTCACAGAGAAGGATTTATCTTGTGCCCAGAACAGGGAACGTGCAGGAATCGAGGCCAACAGGATGTGGAGGTTGCCGTTTACTGATGTAGCCATGGCTGTCTTCCCACTAACTGTTAATGTCACTTCTTGTCTACCTGCTGTGAATCGAAGGTGGTGCAAAAGAAGACAGGAGAGTTGTGGAAACTGACCTTCCCACACAGAAAGGCTTTGAGACACCAGCTATCAGTTTGAGGCAAAGATTTCCTTGGAGGATGGAACCCTGGTGAGTCCAGGCCTGGGACCTTAAAATCTTGTGTTATGCCCTCCTGAGTGTTGCTGATCACTTTATACTTTCATGAGATATCTGTGACCCCTTTAATCTCCTACTGTACTTTCCATGCTTTAAAAGAGAAGCCATGCATCTTATTCAAAATAACACCCCTTGCTTATACACAGCACACACTCAGCAACCATCAGAAATATGTTTGGTGAGTTTTGGGCTAAACACAGCCTATAAAACTGAAAGACCAGGCACACAACACAAATAAGCTTACACTCAGATACTCCTGCTTTAGTTCTTATTTCTTCCCATGCTTACTTGAGTAACTGACATTTCTAACCCTTCTGCTTCTCAGCTTCTACAACCAGGGAAAGGGAATCAATCGTGGATCCACTCCAGAGTTCTGATGAAAGAACTTAGCAATTGAGCACCATGTGCAACGTGAAGGGATTGCTCAATATCTACTGTGGTGAATTTGTATAACTAATCTAATGTCAGTGGCACCTGACACACAGTTTGAAGGAAAGAGATAGCACAATGCTCATCATCAAAGGATTTTACCTTGGGCCTTCCAAGATCCATCGCAAGCACAGACCCTTGACTACACTCTCTTTCCATGCATTGCAGGTGGCTCTCTCCCTGTGTGTCTGTGCAGGTGGTTCCTTCCCTGTGAGAGTCTACCAGTAGCTCTCCCCACTTTCAAAATTCCTCGTGGCCCATCCAGTGTTCTGCTTCAGTGGTTGGTGCTGCGTTTATATCTCTCTGTGCTCACTGCTTAGCTTATTCCTAACCATCACACTCATAATAGCTTCTTGATTTTTCTATTTGCTGTGTCTCTGGAGCCTTTCATTCTCTCCTGAGCTAGCCACCAGAATAACTTGGATCAACTGCTCTCAAATTCCTACATCCTAAAGTCCTTTAGTGGGTTCCAGTGGGCCACAGGTCCCAGCTGCTGCCCACAGGTACATATTTCTTCACACGCTGGGCCCTCCTTGACTTTTCCTGTACTCAGGCCTTTCTCTCTACCTTGCATTTGTTCTCTGTGTTTCTAAAAACTTTACCTTCTTTCCATCCCTGGAACCTGTTGAGCTCTCCTGTGTCCTGGGTCTTTGTGTTGGACCTGGAGCACTCATTCCACAACTGTTCATGTGGCTGGCTCATTCCTGATCCTGGCCCTCAATCCCAGTGTTTGCCTTCAAAAGGATCCCATTGTCTATCCTAATGCTGCTGCCTGGGTCCCTCTCACTTAGCACTGAGCCATTCTCCTGTCAGGACTGGTGACATCATTACTTCTTATGATACTGACTTGTGATTATGATGCCATATTAGGATGTAATGCTTATGAGGAAGAAACCCACATGTTCTTTTCACCCCTGGGTGCACAGCCCTACATACTGCACATGATTTTGATAGTCACTTAAGAAATAAGACATATGCATGAAAACTAGTGAGATAGCTTAGTAGTATCAGCACTTGCCTGGCAAGTGCAAGGTCTTTAGTTTGATCCCTGCTACCTAAATATACATTAAATAAGGGTAATATTGGTCCAATAATTGGTGTATGGTATGAGACATGTTTCTAATCTCAAACCTGCTGAAACACTTGGGAAGAAAAGAGACTGAGTCCATACCAACTCCCCACTCATTGAAACATAAGGGCAAAATAGTGCCTGGGAAACTTGTGGTTAGTGAACTCTACCAGGAACTGCTAAAGCTTAAAGTAAGGCATGCTTCTTAGGTTCAAATCAACTCCTCTACTGATTGTTCTTTTTTCCCCAGATGATTCTCTACTGGCTGCTTTCCATACACTCTTTCTAAGCTGTCCTATCTTCTCCATTTGTCCTCTCCTTGATTGCTAGCTACTTCCTTCAGGCTTTCTTGCCAGGAACACAAAACAAGACAGAAGCCTTTCACCTTTAAGATGTACATGCTAAGTTGCTATGTGGATATGGCCAGAAGTTAAAATGTGTAGGAATTTCAGAATCTCACAGTGGTTCATGATCATTGCTTTTCACTCCCTTGAATAAAAAAGCTATCATGAGAGTGATGGCTTGGAGTATGCAAGGCAGTGAGCATGGAGAGATATAAATAAAGACCAGCCAAGCACTGCAGCAGAACACCGGGTGGACCATGAGGAATTTTGAAGATGGGGAGAGCTATTGGTAGACTCTCACAGGGAAGGAGCCACGGGTACAGACACACAGGGAGGGAACCACCGCTAATGCGTGGAAAGAGAATGTAGTCAAGTGTCTGTGCTTGTGACGGGTCTTGGAAGGTCCAAGGTAAAATCCTTTGATAGAGGCATTGTGCTATTTCTTTCATTCAAACTATGTGTCAGGTGCCACTGGCAATAGATTAGTTATATAAATTCACCAATTTGTTGAGCAATCCTTTCATGTTACATGTGGTACTCAGTGACTAAGTTCTTTCATCAGAACTCTGGAGTGGATCCACAATTGATTCCCTTTCCCTTGTTGTAGAAGCTGAGAAGCAGAAGGGTAAGAAATGTCAGTTACTTAAGTAAGCATGGGCAGAAATAAGTGAGGCAGGAGTATCTGAGTGTAAGCCCATTTGTGTTGTGTGCCTGGACTTTCAGTTTTATGGGCTGTGTTTAGCCCAAAACTCACCAAACACATTTCTGATGGTTGCTGAGTGTGTGCTGTGTGTTTGCAAGAGGTCGCATTCTGAATGAGATGCATGGCTTTTCTTTTAAAGCATGATAAGAAAAAAAAAAAAAAGGATTTTTTTTTTCTTTTTTTGCCTGACTCATTAAAGACAATTTAATTTAAAAAGTTGAAAAAAAAGCATGATAAGACCATGGGTCTTCAGTTAATCCAAATAATAAAGAAATTTGCATACAAAAAATGTCAACTCAGGATGTGTTTTTCTTTGAAAAAGGAGAAGGTTGCTTTTTCATAAATGGAGTCATTATTCATGAGTTTATTGGGGAGAATGTTAAAAATCACTTAAAAATTTTCATTTTTGATTTTTCATATGGACAGTAGGAGATTAAAGGGGTTACAGATATCTCATGAAAGTAGAAAGTGATGAGCCACAGTCAGTAGGGCATAACACAAGACCTTAGGGTCCCAAGACCAGGGACCTTTTCCTGCATGAACAGAGAATACACCGAGGAGGAGCCAACACTGGATATGATTGTGGCACCCTGGATGGTGGAGGAGAGCAAGTTCTTCAAGTATGGTCTGGGGACACTTTGAGACACTTGAAGTCAAGACTATTTTTATATTTACCTCTTTTGCTACTATTTCCTGGTGAGTAAACCTTTGAGTTTTCTAGGAGCAGTGTGAATTCGGATATTGCAATACAGTGAATGCAGAAGCAGCTATGAGAATCCAGGGATCTTCAGTTAAACCAAATAGCCACGAGATTTGCATACAAAAAAACTTAACTCAGGTTTTGTTTTGCTTTGAAAACCAAGGTTGCTTTTTCATAAATGGAGTTATTCTTACTCATGAGGTTATTGTGGAGAATGTTAAAATCACTTCAAAATTCTCATTCTTGCTTTCTCACATGGACAATATTGGTAGATTTTTTTCAGCGTAGTAAATATTTGCCCTCCTCAATCAAAACTCTTTGTGATTCAAAGTAATTGGAAAGGGTTTTTGTGAGTCCTGAGACCAAGATGTCTGCAATCTGATGGCATGGTCTCCTCAGGGAGCAGAGCAGGTAGAGGATATTTTAGTAGACAGCAGGGGTTGCCTTTGCTGCCCCCAGGAGGAAGGGTAGCCAGTCTCCTGAGTGTGATCCCTGGTGGAGTGGGAAGGTGTGGGGGCTCACATGGTGGCTGCTCTGTCCTGCTCAGCTGTGAGTGGCTCCTTTCCCATATCACCCATGTGGGGGCACCTTGAGGGCCTGAGTGGCTTTCTGGGGCAGGAGCCAGCCTGAACTCTCAGATTCCTCCTCCAGGCCTGGGAAAGAGCTGTGGAGTGAGCAATTCTCAGTATCCACCATGCTCTTTCATTTGGTCCTTGGAATGTCTCAAGGCATATGCTGCTCTTGTATACCTTGCAAGGTGTCCTTATTGGATCTCCTCCATTGTATCAAACTCCAGGGATCCTTGGTCATTAAGCTGAGGTCCTGTGGTGTGGTGGAGCACATGGATTTATGCATTGCAATCTGGCTTTTGACCCAGATATTCTCAGTTAGCTTCTTCGTGTAGTTATTTTACCTCCTCGATCATATTTCTTCAATAATAAATGGAAATGATGGTATCTAAGGTATAGGTTTGTTGATTGGCATTAAATGGAAGAAAGTAAAGTACATAGGATAATGACAGGCTGGAAGCTAGTAAGATAGAGAGTGATAAATGGGTTGAATGGTAGGAGAATCTCAGCTCAGTGAATGCTTTCCATCATGGAAAAATACCTGAAGTAATCAACTTAAAAAGAAGACTTTATTTTGGATCACAGTTTCACAGAATTCACTCCTTGGTTGCTTTCAGCCTTTGTGGCTCGGAATATCCTGGCAGACATGCATGGTGTGGGAAGCCTGTTCTCTTCATGATGTGCACAAAGCAGAAGAAAGAAGATGGGCGGAGTCCCCATATCCTCTTCAAGGACACACCCACAGGACCTCCCTTCTTTGAATTAGGTCCCACCCTCAAAAGTCCCATTGCTGAGCCCCAGTAACACTACAGACTGGCAGCCAGGCCTTCAATGCATGGCCTTTGGGGCCATCTAGGACCCAAAACATTACAGTGAGGCAATGCATCATGGGACACCATCATTAATTTTGGCCTCTTTAATCACGTGGCAAGTGGTGGCTTCATAACATAGTTATTTTTAATGTGACTTTTAGAGTCATAGAATATAGAACTTTCTATGCACAGAGTTGTCATCTAAATAGGTTGGAAATTTTGGACTCCTCGTTCCATCCTTTCACTCAAGCATCGTGAACACCTCACCAGGTGCCTCCTTAAGTGCTCAGGATACTATATTGGTGAAGTTTTCTGTCACTGGAAGAATGCAAGCAAATAATGGGACCTTGTGGGGTATTTGGGAAGAGATTCATGTGTTGGGTGAGCTGAGGTTGGGCGCAAGGACTTCTGGGCTACAGCCTTGTCTGCACTCCCATACAACCCTGGCATTGAAGAGTGTCAGAACTAATTTTCTAACATGACATTCAGGCTCTGCAGATCATTTAGTCTAAGGAGTTCTTTTGCACAAATTAAGAAATTGAGGTCCTATTTCCCATTCCAGAACCTGATAATGTTCCTTCTAGATAATTCTGCTTCGTATGAAAGGATTCAAGAAATAGGGAGGATGACAAGGAGCTTTAGCTAGTTTTGCACCAGCTGGACTGGTACACACCTGAGGGGTGTAAGCTCAGCTAAGTAGGATGCAGGGGCCCTGCCCTCCATGGGGTGAGCAGCTTCCAGAAGCAGCTGGGTCTGTGAATGGTGGCATTAAGTCCACTGCTTTGCTTGAGTACTTGCCCAGCTGCCTACATCAGGCATGGAGGACAGTGCTTTGCTTGTTTTCCTCATTAATCAACATGAGCAAGGACACACCTTGGCTTGGTGGTTACCATGGGCTGAGGTGTATAGACAAAAGGGACTACAGAAGTAATGGGTGAGGGTGCCTTGCAAACCCATAGGCTGCATAGTTTGGTGGAGAAAACTGATTTCAGGCACAAGAGGGTTATCGAAAATGAGGGAGCTGCTGAGAAGATCTAAGCCTAAAGCAGGCACCATCTACTGCCCAGATACAGCAGGAAGGACAGAACAAGATCCAGCACTTACACAAACACATGGAACATGTGCACAAGTGTGGAAACAAAATAGCAGTCACACACGATCCATCTCCCTTCTAGATTCTAAGAGTGCAGACCTTGGAAAGAAAGCAACCTGGGCTGGGAAGATAGCTCAGTGGACTAAGAGTCTGCCTGGCAGATGCAAGGACCTGGGCTCAATCCCCAGTACCGCATGCCCTGCCAGCCGTGCCAAGCTGGCCACTGAAGCCTGGCATGGTGGTACACATCTGTAACCTCAGATGTGGGGAGGCTAAGACAGGAGGATCACTATGAGTCTGAGCTGCATAGCGAGACCCTGTACCAAACACATAAATAAATAAATAAACAAGTAAAGGATTTTTTAAAAAAGGACACATTCATTCAGCGTCATGATCATACTATTACATTTAGTAATCAACAACCTGCGTGCAAAAAAAGGTCTACATTAAAACCCTTTGTTGGAACGCTTTACACTTTCCACACAACAGAAACTAAAATAACCTGTTACACAATTAATCACAAATACAGTCCTCCAGTTTTTTGCCCATATGCATGAGTATTGTCTAAAACATGTCTTTTTTATAGCAGCGAGGCCCTGCCACCACTGTGCTTGGCTGAGTTCACAAATCTGTTGTGAGCTGTAGCTTCCCTGTCACTTCTCTGGCTCTCCTCTCCTGCCAAGCTTTGTTTCCTGGAAGTGTTTAAAACCTTTTGCCACTGCTATAGCTACTGCTGCTTCTGGAGCCACTATAGCCACCTTGATTTTGTGGTTTAGTAAAATACTGGCCTCTACCACCATAGGGCCCAGAGCTTCTGTCTCCAAAGTTTCCTCCCTTCATGGGTCCAAAATTTGAAGACTGAATGTTGTAACTGCCAAATTCATCATAGCTTCCACCATCTCCATAATTGCTTCCATCATTACCAAACCTATTGTAGCCATTTCCACTGCCACCACCTCCACCCCCACCATGGCTGCTACCAAAGCCACCTTGACCACTGAAGTTTCCTCCACAACAAAAACTGTCATTGCCATCAAAACCACCTCCACAACCACAAACAAAATTTTCAGAACAACTTTGACCTCTTTCATCTCCTGTTTCTACAGGGCTTTCTTCACTTCACAGTTGTGGCTATTCACAGTGTGGTATTTGTGAATGACAATCTTACCCACAGAATCATGGTCAACAAAGGTTACAAAAGCAAAGCCCCTCTTCTTTCCACTGCCTTGATCGGTCATAATTTCAATCACTTTGGTTTTTCCATATTGTTCAAAATAATCTCATAGGTGATGTTCTTCAGTATCTTCTTTAATGCCACCAACAAAGGTCTTCTTCACCATTAAGTGAGCACCTGGTCTTTGAGAATCTTCTCTTGAGACAGCTCTCTTTGATTCCACCACTCTTCCGTCCACTCTGTGTGGCCTTGCATTCATGGCTGCATCCACCTCCTCCACAGTGGTGTAAGTGACAAACCCAAAGCCCCTGGAATGCTTGGGGTTTGTGTCTCTCATTACCACGCAGCCTGTGAGTGTTCTCCATGGCTCAAAATGGCTCCTCAGACTCTCATCAGTTGTTTCAAAGCTCAGCCCCCTGATGAGTTTCCATAGCTATTCAGGCTCCTTGAGAGACTCTGACTTAGATGTGACAGCAGTCGGAAGGGAGACTGATGATGCTTCCTCCGCGGTGTCCACCAGCAGAAAAAAAGCTAAATGAAGGATTTAAAAAAAATTATAAAAAAAGAAAAGCTCCTTTCAAAAATAAAGGAATCTTTTGGCTTATGTCTTTTTTATTTTTTCATTGGTTCTATAGAGTTTGGATTTTTAAAATTTTTTCTCTTAGATTGCTATATGTTAATTTTCTTGTTATTTTTCTCTTATCTTTATCTAATTCTATTAATTTCCTTTTAGTTTTAAACTGTATTCTTTTTTAAAAAAATATTTATTTGGTGCTTATACTGCTGAACTATCTCCCCAGCCCCTTAAACTGAATGCTTAATCTGAATTTTCCCTGCTCCTTATTTGTTTTCATTTTTCAAGTTTTACTTTCATTTTCCTGTTCTGTACCTCTTTTAACTTTCCTAGTATAATAATTAAGCTTTATAAACTTTAAATATTAATTAACTTTCTGTTATTACTGTTGAATTTTTTTTCCAATGGTTAGTGGAGGTATAGTTACTTCACTCGGTAGATACTTGTTGGATGTCAGTATTTTTTTGGTTTGTCTGTGTTTATGGAATAATTACAGATTTCTTCTATGGTTAAAACAGTACTAACAGTTCTCATGGCATGTCAATATCCAGTTTCCAGTCTGTATTTGGTTGGCCCCAAGGCAGAGTGGTACAGGGAAGAGGGCAGCCATTCATGGTGACAGAAAACAGCAAAGAGCAAAGGGAGGGACAGCAGCTGTAGTTTCTTGCAAGCCTCTCTGCCCTCCTTTCATTGTGGTACAGATTATCTGGTCTAGGGCAGTGAAGCACCTACACACACAAACCCAGCATTGGATCAAGAATTAATCACAAACTTCAGAAGTTCTCCTATGACTGCATGGAGCTTTGAGGGGACAACTAGACACAAGCCATAGCACATGGTATTTTCCCCTCTCAAATTCACAGAAGTGGTGAGATAGACAGAGGCAAAAAAAAAAAAAAAAAAAAAAAAAAAAAAAAAAAAAAAAAAAAAAAAAAAAAAAAAAAAAAAAAAAAAAAATCTATAGTTAGACACACCTGAAGGGGATAATTGAAAATCAGGCACTAACAAAAGAGATCTCCTTAGCAGCAATAAAGTATTTCCACATTAATTAAATGGCAAGCCTCAGCACAAAACAAGACAAAACCCAATAGAAGCACAAGAGGTGAGACAATAAAATGCTTCCAAGAACTCCTATCTCCCCTAAAGCTGGTCCACAAAGCATCGGTGGTGATGGGATGATGATGTAAAAAGCCACGCCAGGGAACTATTTAAAATGATGAAAGAGGAGATTAAAAGAAAACATCAATAAAGTACTTCGTGAGCTCACAGAAGATATAACTAACCAGTTATATAATAATACCTTAACAAACAAAATGATGAATTTATGGGAAACAGTAATAAGCTAGCTGAGCTGAAAAAATGAAGCAAAATATGAAAGAACTGTAGTCCAGGAAATGATACCAGACAGAAGTCTAGGAGATTATTTATTTATTTATTTATTTATTTATTTATTTGTTTGTTTGTTTATTTATTTATTTATTTTGTGAGACTGAGGTTTGAACTCACGACCTTGCACTTGCCCGGCAGGCACTTGTGCCATGGAACTATCTCCCCAGCTCCAGTCCAGGAGATTAAATACTCTACTGAAAGTATGGGCCACAGAAATGGCCAGCGTGAGAACAGAGTGTTGGAGCAGAAGAGTGGGGCTCATGCTGGTGACTACATACTCAGAAATACCTGAAATACAAGAAAACATGAACAATGAATCCAATAACTACTACACAATGTAAAGAAGAATAACTTAAGGTTAATGGGAATTAGTGAAAAATAAGAACATAGCACCAGTGGCACAAACATCTGTTTAGAGAAATAATAGCAGACAACTTTGCAAATATGGGAGAAAAATTTAACATATAGTAAGTGAGGCATATAGAACCATAAATGGCCGTGATAAAAAATAACTCCATAATACATCATCAAAAATCCCAGAAGTCCCTCATGAGGGCAGAATCTTAAAAGCTATTATAGAAATGCAACAAAACACTTATAAAGGCAAACTCATGTGTATTACAGCAGGCTTGTCAACACAATCACTAAGGCTAGAAGAGCTTGAAGTGTTTCAAGACATAAAGAAAGCCAGCTTCCAACATATACCTATATATCACCCAAACACTGTTTTTTAAAACTGATGAAATGGTAAGTTGTTTACATGACAAAGGCACCTTAGTAAATTCATAGCTACCAACCCAGCTCTCCAAAGCTTTTCACAAGGGTGTCCTAGCAAGACAGTGGCAAAAAATAAGATAGAGTGAATATAACAGGCACAGTACATAGTTAAATAAAAGAGGGAAAGGAAATCAATAGTAGTCAAATAATTCAATAACGGTAATTGATCAATATCTTTCAGTGATAATTCTTAATGTGAATAATCTCAATCCCCCAATCAAAAGGCATAGATTTGCAGAATGGATCAAAAGACAAAACCCACCAATGGTGTATTTAAAAACCACATTTGATCCAAAATGACTAAAACAATCATAGGATGGAAAACCATATTCCAGGAAATGTAAACCTGGAAACAGGGAATAGTTATCCTATTTTCTGACCAAGTGGACGTCAAACCAAAGTTAAGCAGAAGTATCAAAGAAGGTCACTACATATTTGTCAAGAGAACAATTACACAGGGAAGAGGTAGTGATTATAAATGTTATATGCACTGAACACCAGCACACTCAACCTAATAAGACAAACACTACTGACATAAAAGATCAGATGAAGTTCAAAACAATTACAGTGAGGGATCTCAATATACTATGATCACAAATAGATAAGCCAGACAAAGAATCAACAAAGACATGATGGTTCATGAACTTAATTCTTTCCACTGTAAACTTAAAGTGTACATTCTTGCACCTTAGTTACAATCAGAACCGTGAGATGAATTGAGTTTGTCAACTGGGAATCATGATATCAGAATTGAACCAAAACTTTCAATAAATGAATTTATTAGATCTCTACAAGTGTTCCACTGAACAACAAAATAACAAAACATACATTCTCACCAGCAAGAGGAAATTTTTCTAAAATAATTGATATGCTAGCAAATGAAGCATGCTTAAGTAAATGCAAAAGAATCAAAATTATCCTATGGATGTTATCAGACCAAAGTGCAATGAAACTAGAAATTAGTGGACTAACAAACAATAGAAATTGTGCAAATGTGTATAAATTAAACAATATCTTGTTGAATGAACAATCGGTAACAGAAGACATCAAAGAAAAAGTTAGTTTCTAAAATCCAGTGATAATGATAGTATCAGAACCTATGGAACATGATGAAAGAAATTCCAAGAGGAAAGTTTATTGCTGCGAGCATCTACATTAGAAAAAGAGTGGGATAAAATAAATTAACTTCATCATTCAACTTAAGTTCCTAGAAAAACA
>PVKN010028325.1:0-13276 GCA_004027915.1 Capromys pilorides
GGGCCCCTCTGTTATTGGACTCTGATGGGGTGGGAGTAGCCTGGGAGTCTGGGGGGCAGCAGAGCGCCGGGTGCATATTGGCGGATGGATCCACAGCTTTCCTCACTTTTCCATAGGTTGCTGAGACAGCGTTCACAGCTACTGGCAGAGGGTGAGCTGCAGCCTTGTGGGCTTTCAGGCTACGCTGACTCTCACTGGTTTTAGTGGGAAATGGTGGAGCTAGGTGTGGTGGTTCACATCGGCAATCCCAGCGCTTGGGAGGCTGAGGCAGGAGGATCACCATGCATTTGAGGTCAGCTTGGGCTACGTTAGCAAGTTCAAGGCCAGTCTGCACTATGTAGCAAGAGCCTGTCTCAAAAAAATGAAAACAGTAGCAACAAAACAAACAAATGAGGGGGTTAGGGCGATAGCTTTGTGGCATAAGTGCCTGTCTGGCAAGTGCAAGGTCGTGAGCTCGAACCTTGGTCCTGCAAAAAAACAAACAAACAAACAAACAAACACATAAACAAATGGAAACACCACCAAAAAACTGGGGAGTAGCTAAAGGGGGCCAGCTGGTTGGAAGTATCAAAGGGTCCTGTGCACCTTTGTTCATGTGCCTTGTTTACACTCACACTGTTACAGTGATTTTAGGTTTGCCAGAGGTGAAGAGACTGAATGGCACTCAGAGAAGTGGAGGGAACCGAGCTTCGCTGTGCCAGTGGGCCAGAGGGGGTCAGCGCTCCCAAGTCTGAGCCCTGACCCGGGTTATGACCGTTCCTATAGGGATTGTGGTGGGGAAAGGCGAGCACACTGGATGACGGAAGCAGAGCAGAGGCAGTACGCTTAGTGGTCTGCGCTCCAGGGTGGCGTGCTCCAGCAGGCTGGGAGTGAGGTGACAGGTTGCAGGGGAAGCTGCTTGCTTATCTGGACAGAGAAAGATGGGGTTGTTAACTCAGGAGAGTTGAAAAATGTCATTTTTTCCAACAGTGCTATAATAATAATAGCAATAGTAAGCTGAAGACCCGCTCTTTCAACATGGTTTCCATGGGCTAGGGAGATAGCTTAGTGGTCTAAGTACCTGCCTGGCAAGTGCCAAGAACCTGGGTTTGAAGTCTTGTACCACAGGCCATGCTGGCCCTGGAAACCCAGTGTACTGTGCCAGTCCTGAGACTGGCACTGGGTGTGGTGGCACTGATGTGTAATCCTAGCACTGTGAAGGCTGAGGCAGGAGGATCACTGCAAGTCTGAGCCCTGTACCAAATAAATAAAAGATAAAGTAAATTTCCAAAATGTTTTCCACTTATCTTGATACTTTTCACAATATCGTCATGATATTCATAGATGAGAATTGTGAGCTTAGCAGACATTTTGGTAATTTAGCTAGCCATGGTCACATAATAAATGAAACAGATTTTGGTTTGTTTGATTCAAGGCCTTTTCACCTTTTTGTTACACCATGCGACCTCCTTTTACCTAAAACATCACTTTGCTTATTTTCTTTTTTCACTGTGCTTATTTTCAGGCTTATTGTTCTTTAGTTTTTTGAGGTCCATTTTCATTTCCTATGACTTGGTTGATTATTGCAAATCAGAACCACAATTGATAATGTTTTTGAGACATTTACCTCACTGTGTAGTTCAGGCTGGCCTTGAACTCATGATTTTCCTGCTTCTGTACCCACCTTGTTGATAAGATTTTATACTCTTCTGATTTCCTTACCTGGAGAATGGTTACATGGAGGCTGTCATTACAACCTTGTATCAGTCTTTCTATACGAACATGGGTTGTAAGACCGTCAACTATATACACCTTTTTGTTCTGGAGGGTATAAAAGCCCCATGAAAAATGGAGGAACTTATGAAGTGCATAGTTTTTACAAGATAACTTTATTTTTTTTAAATTTTGAACATAGTAAAATGTTGATCATACTTAACATTTTACCTAGTGCAATAAGAAGTGTAATGTGTAATGGTAAGCGAGGCTGTGATTCTATTCCAGAGGTCCAAACCCAGAGCAGCTGGGTTTCAGCTGGTCTTAGAGAGAGGCAGTCAAGTCCCTCAGGCCAGGCGGCAGGGTCTTCTCTGCTCTAGGCTTCGCTGGGCTCTGGCTGTGAGGGGTCAGCCAGTTCTTCTTTGGCCTGGCTCCACAGTGCCTTGCGTGCTATACTGATAGGGCTATTTTGAAGTCCCCAGGAACCGAGGAAATAGCTCAGCTGTCTAAGCACCTGCCTGGCAAGTGCAGGGTGCCCGGTGCTGGCACCATGCCGAGCTGGCCATGGAAACTGGTGTGGTGGCCCATGCCTGTAATCCCAGCTCTGGGGAGGCTGAGACAGGACGATCACTATGAATGTGTGCTGCGTAGTGAGACCCTGTACGAAACACACAAAACTTAAATAAATACATAAGTAAGTAAGTAAATAAATAAATAAATAAATGAAGTCCCCAACCTGGGTACACCTACAAATGACACAAATGCTCATTTTTGTTTTTCTGTTTCCTTCCCACAGATGAACACAATGATGTACAGAAGAAAACCTTTACCAAATGGATAAATGCTCGATTTTCCAAGGTAACCAAGACTTTCCAGAACTTTCTGGTGTTTGCCTGCTTTGCTCTGGTCAGTGGAATTTGCTTGGAAATGCAGCCAGGATCTCCCAGGAGTCAGATCTAATAGACAGTATCAGAATTCAAAAATTTATTTATATGTCATCAATTTCCTTTGAAAATCTGTTTAAATGGAAATTCAGATGTGAACAGTTTATGTGATGCGTTTCATTTCTGCCTGGTATTCTCCACATACGTAAGCCAATAGTTGGTTACTTCTGATTCTGTGAAATCCTGGGTACATTTAAAAAATGTATGTATCAGTGGGAAAATTTGGGGTTCACTTAATCAAAATAGATGATTATTTTACATAGTTAAAAACAAAGTGTTATCCAGGTAGGCCTTCTGTCCACTGCAGCCATATTTACAACTTTGCATTCCGTGGATGTTGCTAATGTTTACATCCCTTGGGGCCCTCTCCCCGTGCCATTCCTTATTTTTGCCCCTAAAGTTCTGTTCTTTCTCAGCATATTTAACCACGGAACATAATCAATGCTTTGATCAATATTTTCTTGAGGGCTGAAGTGAGGAATTGGCAGTATTTTCAGAATTGTTTCAAACATGATTTTCCATTGGTGTAGAAGTCAGTATCTTGTCTGCTTGGTCAAGGATGGGAGGAATCTCCAGGATTGGTGATTGTAAGACTGTGGCAGGGAGATGAAAAACAGCAGCGTCTTCAGTAAACACTGTGGTGGTCTTTAAATAATAGAAAAGCTACTTTGATATTTATACATTCAACTTTCTATTTAAGAAAGCTGTGAAGGTCAGGAAAGTATACATGGAGATTTCTTTGAGGAAGAATGAGGACATTTTATTGGTATCCTAAGTAGCAGCACAATTTAAAAAAATTCACCAATACCCCTTAAGCTGGGTGAAGCGGTGCCTACCTGGTGCCTGCCGCATAGGAGGCTAAGACAGGAGGACTGCGTTAGCCCAGAATAGCCTGGGAAGAATAGTGAGACCTCTCTCAAAAAACCTTGCTCCACATCCCAGGGTTTGTATTTGATTAGTGGACAGCAGTGTTTCTTGGATCTTGTTGAAGGACTTTTTGTCTTGTCTCTAACAATGTGAGGAAGTTGAAAACTCTCCCTGTAGATGAGCTTGTCATGTACAGAATAAATATAGAGAGGTGTTTGTGTGATGGGCGGTTTTATATATAGCATTATTTCAGAACAGAGGCAGGGGCTTTGGGGTACCTTTGGAATTGCCTTACTCTAGAGGCACAGCAGTGTGCGTTTTGGACTTCAGCTTACTCAGAACCTCTGCATCTGCTCACAGTTGTGGTCTGCTGGTGCTCCTGTGGGTAGGACCATCCATCCTGGTTGTTAGCATGGGTAACACAGCCATTGTCTACATAGAGCAAGTGAAGCAGATGCAGTTGTAGCTGTTTAATTTATTCGTTAAGGAAGAAATGCTTTAGAATGTATTTTGTTGATGAATTTGAAAGTGTTGAATTCTTAGTAGACATGTAGTAGAAACATTGGAAACTGGATGAATTATTTTTGCACCTGTCTCTAGGTTGTCTGTCTGTCTGTCTGTCTATCTATTTTTGTGTTTTAGGGAAGAGTCTGCAGGGTTCAGGGTCTCACTACAAGATCAGACACGTAGTGAGCCACCTGTTTACAGCCTCCCAAGAGCTGGGATTACAGGCATGTGCCACTATACCCAGTGTCAATTGCCCTCTCAGTGTGCCCCAGGGGCAGAGCTGGCACAGTAGGCCGGGGGATCAAACCCCCTGCTCCTGTGCCTGCTTGGAGGTACCTTAATCCCTTAATCCACTGAGCTATTTGGTGAGCCCATTTTTATTTTTATTTTTAAATATCCCAGCTATCCCCCTTCTTGGTGTTTTCCCAGAATTAACATCATAGCACAGTGATTTATGTGTACCCATGTTTATAGCAGCACAGTTTGTAATGAATAAATCTGGAAACATCCCAACTGCCACCAAGTGAGCAATGGGTTAAAAAAGATGTGGTATTTTTATACAGTGGAGTATTATTCAGGTGTAAAGAAAGATAAACTTGTACCTATCTTTTTAAATGGAGAGAAGTACATAGTTCATTAAATAGAGAAGGGTATATGTAGGATAATAGTGATGACAACTGAGACAGTACTGTAAACAAATTTCATAGTGTTTATGGGAGATTGTTGATATCCTCACAGACCCAAATAACCTGTAACCCAGTAGAACCACAATAGTTTATTAAATGAATTTGCAATTTAACTTCACACACTTATTATATATATTATATTATATTATATTATATTATATTATATTATGTGTTATATAATTACTATGGTTTGTATCTTGTTGTGCTCCCAAAGCCTCATGTAGTTATGGAGTGGGTACTTCTAGAGTTTGAGATTAACTCATGATCCACTGGGATTTTGGGCGACCCACTGGGATTATAGGTTTTAGTACTGCTGGGATTATAGGTGTGCTATGCCCAGCCTGGGACTGATAGCCCGAATGCAACATAAGTGAGACAGAGAGGCAGACTCTCTGTTGTCATTGTTGCTGTTCTGCCACCATCAACTGCTGCCCTCTGCCATGTGCCACTCAGCCTTTGAGCCAGCTGAGTATGGACTGAAACCTCTAGTAAGTGTGAGCTAAATAAGCCTTTCCTTCCCTCTTTTTGAGTGTCAGGTAATTGTCCCAGCAATGAGAGAAGAGTAACTGAGACAATTATATATATATATATATATATATATATATATATATATATATATATGAATGACATGACATATATCATATAATCCTCATGTAAATTATTTAATCCCAGGATGCTTAGGAGTTTGGCCAAGAGAGTACAAAGTGCCTTTCAGTTCCTACCATGTTTAGTAAATATACTCATTCTATCATCTGACATTGAAGCTAAAGCCTTGTTTCTTTTGAAGAAAAACTATCAACAGGAGGATGACTTTGAAAATTATTTTTTCAGATTATTTCTAGTAAGAAATCAAAGTCTAGAAAGAATTTCTCTAAGAAATGATGAGGATTTGGATCTAACAAGATGGAGGCATTGTGGTGGTGGTGTGGAACTTTCTCTACACTCTCTTGTTCCTCCCTCCTGCGGCCGTTGGTCCACGCACTGGGCTGCTGCAGATCAGTGGCAGTGAGAGGATGCCTCACCTTTCCAGACTGGGACATTTCTGTAGATTTCCACGTGGCTTGGCCCTTGCTGAGCTGGGGAAAAACTGTAATTTTGCATGGCATCACCAGGTAATTAAGAGGCTGGCACAAGAACAAAAGTCCTGTTGAAGGGAATTAGATTTATTTCATTTTAAAAATCCATATCTGTTGCTCTATTGTGCTAGACTTTGTTTATTTTTCGTTGATCTCACTACACAGATTGGACTTGAAGTGATCCTCCTGTTTTCAGCCAAAGCGCTGGATTACAAGTGTGTGCGCCACCATGCCCAGTCTCAGTCTCTGTCTCTGCGCACCCCCGGGGGCAGGACTGGCACCACACACTGGGGATTGAACTCCATTCCTTGTGTCTGCCCAAGCAGATGCTTTAGTCTGTACTATGCTAGACTTCAAAACATACTTGGTTTAGTCAGATTACCCGTTGTTAGGACACAAAACCTAACACCCACAGTTTAAAGTAAGAAAAGTTTAATTTAGCTCTTAGTCCATGCCAGCTGACTCTCAGGCATAAAGTTCATCATGGCGTAAGGGTGTGAAGGAGCAGAGATGTTTTGTTCATGGCACTGGGAAGCCAGGCAAAGAATGCCAGAGAGGAGCGAGGAGACATAGACCCCAGGGCAGGGCCTCCATGGCCCATCCAGAGCTGGATGTGCGCTCCCAGGATCCCTTGGTTGAATCTCAAAGCCAAAGAAGTTAGTAGTACATCCCAGCCACCATAAGAATTATTCCCCAGTCTGCTACTTTCCTGGGCTGTGAAATCCAACAGGAATAGATGCCGTGTTCTGCTGGGTTTGAAGTTGTTTTGTATTGTAATTTTTAGTTATTGGTACATTTTAGTCATATGTGATAATCACATCCATCATAGGAAATTTGCACCTGTACACAATACATCTTGATTCTGTTTTTTCTATTTCCCTACTCACCCTTTGATTTCTCCTCCCTTAACCCATGCAAGCTTGGTCTTCATTTTTTCCTTCTTTTCTCTTTTTTTTTTTTTTCCCTTTTCCCTTCCTTTCTTTCCCCTTCCACCCTTCCTAGCTCCCCTTCTCAGCTCCCCTTCTTGAACATTCTTTCCTACTTCACAATATCAATTCACATTTTGGTCTTTATTTACATTTTCAGTGTCTCATCCCAGAGAAACCATGTGGTACTTGAACCTGCGTGTCTGATTTATTCACTTAGGAGTTCGGTCACAGGGTGAACCCGTTTTCCTGGATATGTCTCAAGTTTGTCCTTCTTTATGGCTAACTACTACTGTATTGTATTTAAAAAACTAAACCAAACCATTCTCTTCTGTATCCATTCGTTGGCTGATAGGCACTGGGGCTGTTTCCAGGGTTTAGTTATAAATGGTGCCACTATAAATATGGGTGAACAAATATCTCCATGGCATTATGCTTTTCATTCTTTTGGGAAGATACCATGAAGAGAAATAGCTGGGTCAAATGGAACCTCTAGTTTTAGGTTTTTGAGAAATCTCCACACTAGAGATCTCCACAATCTTCCACAGTAGTTGTACCAGTCTACACTCCCAACAGTGGAGAAGGGTACTTTTTTCCCCTGAAATCCTGCCAGTATTTGTTATTGGTTCATTTCTTGATACCAGCTATTGTTTCTGGAATGAGGTAGAATCTCAGTGCTGTTTTAGTTGGCATCTCTCAAATGACCAGTGGTATTGAACTTTTCTTCTTCATACAGTTATTTGCTGCTTTTGCTTCTTTATCTGAGAAGTGTACATTCATCTAGATGCCCATTTTTGGGTTGGGTCCTTAAATTTGGGGGAGTCTGATTTTTTCTGAGCTTTTCAGCTGTTCTAGATGGTAGTCCTTCATCGGAGAAAGAGCTGGCAGGTTGTTTTTCACACTGTGAGTTGTTTCTTCACGCTGTTAGTGGTTTCTCTTGCTGTGCAAAAGCTTTTTAATAAGATGAGATCCCCATTGTTGGTTCTTAGTGATATTTCCTATGTGACTGGGGTTTGTTCCATAAAGCTTTTGCCTATACCTGTGTCTTCAAGAGTTCCACGTACTCTACCTGTTAGCTGATGTGTTTTGTTTTAATATTTAGATCTTTGATCCATTTCAATTTAAGATTAATGCATTGTGAAAGACCTGGGTCTAGGTTTAATTATCACATGTGGGAAGCCAGTTTTTCTAGCAGCATTTATTAAAGAGGCTATTTTGGGGCTGGGTGTGGTGGTGCACACCTATAATCCCAGCACTTGGGAGGCTGAGGAAGGAGGATTAGTGCTAGTTTGAGACCAGCCTGGGCTACAAAAGTGAGCTCAAGGCCAGCCTGAACGGCACAGAGAGACCCTCTCTCAAAAAGACCAAAAAAAAAAAAAAAAAAAAAAAGAGGCTATTTTTCTTCCATTAAAGATATTTGGCTCCTTTGTCAAAGATAAGGTGGCTGAGTATGTCTGGGGTCGTTATTATATAAAGAGGAATATAATATTTCAGGACTTTGTTGCACTTATTTAAATTTTAAAAAACCCAGATTTTCAAATTTTCCCTGTTTATCTTGGGAGTTTTTCTGAATTTTTTTTTTTTTTTTTCCCTAGACCAGGGTTCGAAGTCACGACTTGCACTTGCCAGACAGGCAGCTGTGCCACGGAGCTATCTCCCCAGCTCCTTTCTGGAATAGTTTTAAAGTAGCTATTTGGATTTAGTAGATATCATTTTCTTTTCTATACAGTACAATTCTTCATTAGAAATTGTCTACTAAATTCATAGTGAAGAAGAATGAGATTTAAGGCCTAAAACCAGCTCAATTCATTCCTTCATTTAAAAAAAATGGGAAATAGTTTTTAATGATATAATAATATGAGTGTGAATTCATCTTTTTATTTTTAGTTCTGTATAAATATAGGATCTGTAAGGTAACCCTCACTAGAGAAATATATATTCTTTTTGTGCAGATCTTAGTATGACAAAGTTACAGAATGCCTTGGAGTTTGGGCATCCTGGGAAGTACTACAGAAAAGAATAAATTATGGTGCTGGGACTTTGAGAAATTTTGAAGACAGTATCCAAGGAGTTAATAGTTAAAAGTCAAGCATTCATTTCTGAATGTGCAGTTCATTTACTTCATGACCCTAGGCGAAGCTTTAGCCAATTTTAAAGCTCATTTTGTTTTCATTCTTTTAGCCATAAAGCACAGTTGATTGTCATTACCTGCTTTATATTGCTCAGAAATAGGTTTCATGGCTGTGAAATGCATAAGGTTATAATTGCCTAGGAATGCTAAATAGAGCCGTGAGAGACCCTTAACTCGTGCTATCTGTGGAGAATGCTGGACCAGAAATGGAAAGCCACACTGGCTCCCGGAGCCCCTTCGGAGTGGCACACAATGTGCAGAGCTCTGGTGCTTTAATCCATCTAATTTCCAGAGCCTCTGGTTTGTGAGCGGTGGTCTCCCGAGGGAGGCAGCCAAGGGCCTGTTCCTTTGCTGTTGGGAAATTTGTTCTGCTCTGAGCTCGCGTTTTCTTTGGCTGACTTTCAGAGCTGCTCATCTGGCAGGGCTGAGAATCTACAAATGGTAGAAGCTCCTTTATCAGCTCGGTGAGGCGATTCTCAGCAAAAAACGCGGGACAAATAAAGGTTAGGGAGAGAATATGCAAAATTCAACATGCCGAGCTTGAGTGCGCGCTCATTTCTGCTTTCTCCTTTTTGGAAGAGGAAGACAAGCCAAGTTGTCATATATTACGTTTCCAGCCTTGCAATTTAAGTTGATTTGACACAAAGGAAAGCTGAATTTTTTGTGGATTTCAATATGAAGAGCGATTCTGGTGTGCTCCTTTTGGAGGCTGTGGAACATAGCTGATAGTATCCTGTTTTCTTTCCCCCATTGGAAGGTGGTAGCCATAAGAAAAGGAGAGGGAAACAAGAGGAGGGAGGTTTGTAAGTGTATGAAATAAAAGTAGGTTCAGAGGTGTTTTCCCTCGCAGATGTTCAGTCTTCCTTTTCATTTTGCAGAGAGGTGAGCTTCTGGGTGCTGATAAATGGTAAGGGCCAGCACTGGGCAGGGACTGAGGTTTGATCTCTGGTGTGCTGTGCTGGCCCCACCCCCACCGCCCCGGGGAGCACTGAGACCGTGATTGAGACTGGGCGTGGTGGCGCCCATCTGCAATCCTAGCACTTGGGAGGCTGTGAACAGGAGGATCACTATGAGTCTGATCTGTGTAGTGAGACCCTGTGGGACCTGTACTAAATACGTCAGAAAAGATAAGTGGCACCTACAGCAGTTCCCAGCCTGAAAGTTTACATTATGTCTATTTACTGCTGCCTCGAAAAGGAAGAGAATAATGTTTACTCCCCTTTTTTGGACATCGGCTTCCAGGTGTTCTGACAGTCCTTATTTAAGATTAGCTTTGTTTTGTTTTAATTCCATTTGATCTTTCGAAAATGAAATTCTCCATCTTAAAATTATATTTAGTAATTTATAAGTTTCATTTGGCTAAGTTAAAACAGTTAACGTGTTACTGCATATGTTATGCTTTGGACATACTGAGTACCCATTCAGGGTTTTTTTTTTTTTTTTTTTGACACCGGCTGTTGTATTTGCGATTGTGAAGCAAATTTGGTTGTGTCTGTGCAGTGTGTATAATTGATGATCAGTTTGGGAATTGATCTGCTGGAAGGAAATGAGTCTTTACCTTTCACCTAGAAGGAGGATTGGGAGCAGAGCCACCTTCCTCGGTCCCCTGTAATCCCACGATGGCCAGGACCAGGGACAGGTCCGATGGTAGAAGGATGGGCTGCCGTGCAGCTGTGCAGCTGTAGGTTGCTGGTGAGGTGGTGATGGGGGGTCGGGGGCATGGCATTGCATCAAACAGAGCAAAGACATGTGGTAGCTCCTCAGGTCACCTGACCCAGGAAACCTTTGGCTGCGTGGGCTCCGGGTAGCAATGCGACAGCTGTAAGGACAGCCAGCCTGAGAGGGAGTCCACGCCGAGATATCGCTGTTATCTGCTGGGGAAGTGCAAAATCCTGCCAGCGAAACACTGCCTGGTACCAAGGTGCACTAGAGTAAGGACAAGCTACTTCTGGTGTGTGTGTGCCAGGTAGGGTTCCTAGGAGCACTCTGGACAGAATTGCACCCTCTGTCATGAAGTAGGAAAGAGAAGAGTGCATGCTTGTCTCCTGGGAAGAGCGATGGATGAGGGCGCCTCCTGCCCACCTCGGGGCTCTTCCCGACTTTGCACTGTTCTTCCTGCTTACTGAGGTATCAGGCCTGTTTGGCTGCTTAGAAGGTGGCTTCAGGGGAGGAAGGGCCAGGCCAGCTGCCTCTCCTTCAGCAAATAAAGATAATTTCACTTTATTTACCTTTCATGACCACTTCTGATATTGAAATGTCCCAGCCTGGCCCAAGCAGCCTGTCTTCTGAGGACCTGTACTGCTTTGCAGTTGTGCGTGTGAGCTGCGGTACTGGCCGAGTTTGCCCTTGAACTTTGGCTACACGTGTGTGTGTGGGGAGCTGGGCCCTCTGTGGACCTGAGTCCCTTGCCCTCCATGCTGTGGTCACTGTGGCGCTGGTCTGAGTGCCTGGGCCCTCGTACGGTCTCGCCCCTTTCGTGTCCGCTAGGAGGGGCCCCAAGGACCTTCGCTGACTGCGCTGGATTCCTAAGGAGAAGTCGCGCTCCCCTGCCCCGCTGGACAGCAGCTGGGCCATGGCTTGCTCCTGTGGGTGAGGCCTGCTTGGCCTGCTTGCTCTCTTCTCAGTCTAAAGCAACGTGGACCAAAGGAGTAGATGCTGCCGCTCACACAGGCTCTTCCGCTGCTGAGGCGCCAGAGCCTGTGATCTACACGACCCTGGCTTTATCATTTTGCCTTATCTTCACTGCAGGCATCATTCTCCTTTTTAAAAAATCTGTGTCTTTTATTTGATACATAGGCCCTGTAAAAAAATTAGATAATAGCCCAAAGAAAGTGTTTTCAACTACTTTGACCTCCTCACTGAGAGAAAAGTGACACATTTTGTTATAAAATACTCCAAAAATGTATTTATGTGTAAATCCAGTGTGGACAATGAAGTTGACATTGCATGTAAGTGGTTTGCCAGTGCGCTGTGGAGTTTGAAGAAAATGAGGAGTGACCGGAACCAGTCAGTGTGCTACATTTGTGTCGGCATTGGAATTTGGGATTAGTTGGGACCGGGTATTTGAGTGGCCTAAGGGCCTGCCTGGCCAGCACAAGGTCCTGAGTTTGATGCCCGGTAAAAAAAAAAAAAAAATTGGGATTGGTGAGTTTGGTTCTGGTTTGAAAATATTGGGAAATGAAGTTAATTCTTTTTGAATATTTAAACTAAGTTTCTTACAAAAAGCAAATAGAGGGGAAGAAAATATAGAATTTACAGTGTATTGTCAGATTCTGGAGCTTTATTTTTGAATGAATAGAAAGCAATACAAGAATATTATGTGAAATAATTCTATGTATATATGTGTGTGTCTGTCATGTGTATGAATATATGTGAGAGAGAGAATAGGACTAGGTGCCAACTTGGCTAAATCCCTCTTAAAATGTAGGGCACAAATTAATAACAGAATAGTCAATGTCAAAGAATTCAGATTTATTAAGCTCGTCAGACATGTCCTGAAAGCACTTTGAAACTGTTACCTTCTCACACTTACATACAAACCACTGTGACTTGATTTTTGGCACTGAGGCAACTCAGGCCAGGCCTGTGGCTTTGTAGTTTTGGCAGCAGGACCCAGGTGGCTCCCACGGCCCTGTCTGCGCTTACCATGTTGACCTGGCACCGTCTTTGTTTACATCTGTTTAGCTTCCTGGAGTCCTGAAGGCAGGTCCTGCATGGCCGTGTCCCAGTCCTCCTCAGGGCTGGCGCCGTGCGTGACAGAGGAGGCTCTGCCACCCTCCCCACCGAAACACGGAGGTCTCAGTGCTGTCTCTGCCTTGTTTGTGGGGACTACAAAGAATCTTGCATAATATTTTACCCAAACCTACTTACTATTACTTTCAGTTAATCTTGTTTTACAGATGGTTTGTTTTTTCTATTTCCACGACCGCTGCTCCAGAAAATCTTGGGTTAGGATAAAAGTAACTGTGACTTTGGAGTCGTATTGAGAAAGAGGGCGAGTAATGCAAGATCGAGGAGGGCTAGGGCTGAAGCTGCAGAGTTAGGGTGACTCTGGTTCTTACGTAGGAATGAAGATCAGGTAGGCTGGTGCTGGCATTCAGGTGGGAGATGGGCAGCTTGGAGCAGGGTGGGAGAGCGAGGATGGTGAGCCAGGGCCAACTGCGCTGCCCATTGGAGGATGGGGGACAGGGCTTGGGGACTGGGTCTGGGAGGGGAGCAGTGGCAGGGAAGGAATGGGAAGGGCTCTCAAGTTTGAGCCTGCTTCTGTAGAGAATGTAGTTTATAGAGTTTTGCAGTGAATGATATTCTGGTGTGTGTGTGTGTGTGGTGGGGGGAGGTTCACCACAGAGTTTACCACTGGAGTCTTCAGAGGACTCACTGCTGACAATCTTTAGTCCCCCATATTTGGTCCTCTTTGATGCAGTGGCTGCTACGCAGTCATCAGTGT